>JAIUZE010046443.1:0-66960 GCA_022085475.1 Heliosperma pusillum
TATCGGGTACCCGGTTTTTGGAAGGCCAAAAATTAATACCCGGATCCGACCCAGTTTAACCGGGTACCCGGTTTTCGTATACCCGGTTAAACCGGGTACCCGAAAACCGTATACCCGGATCCGGTTTAATTGATAATGCTCAGACCTGGAATTCGAGTCCGCAACATTAGTAACGACCAACAAATAAGATGCTTATATAATCTATTAGGATCATTATTATAAAACACAATTATTTGCAAAGTCAGTAGGTAAAATAGCAAAATACAAATTTGCAAAACTTCACACAGAAATTTGTCACTGATAAAGTGAGTTGTGTATATTACAAGTTTCACATAAAATGATTGGTGCTCAAAATTTCACCCATATAGTCAAAATAGAAAACAAAATTTTACATACTAATTTTTTTTGGTTATTTTTAATTAAACCGGGTCAAAACCGTATACCCGGTTTTGATTTTCCCCGACCCGGACCCGGTACGGTTTTCTTAAAAACCGTATCGTATACCCGGAAATTCGTATCGTGTACCCGGAAATCCGTGTAATTAAAACCGTATACCGTATCGTATTCGTATATTAAAACCGTATCGTATATTTTTGCTCAGCCCTAGGTGAAGGGTTCATTAGAAGGGGTTTTGAGGGTGATTTTAATTGTCATCTTTGTGACAGTCAGACTGTGGAATCATGTGACCACCTCTTTAGAGATTGTGTGTTTGCTAATAAAGTTTGGGCTGGAAGTGTTTTAGGGATCCATGCTCATATCGGAAAAGAATTAAGTATCCAAACTTGGATTAAAAATTGGTTATCTCTAATTCAGAAACTTCCAGATTGGGAATTGTTGGCTCTTTCCTTTCTTTGCACCTTATGGACTATTTGGGGGTGTCGATGTAAAAAGATCTTCCAAGAGGAACCTATCACACCTTATGGAGTTATGAAGGTTTATGAAAACTCTTATAGTCTGGTGTTAGAAGCTGAGAAAGTCAGAAGTGGTAGGCTCAATCCTCAAGGAGTGTTATTTGACCATCCTATCGATCAATTCTTATATCCTACACTCATGTGTAGGATATTCCATACTCCCTCCAACCCCCTATTTCTTTCAACTCCCCATTTATTCTCTAACTTCCCATTTTTTATTTAAAAAAAAAATTAAATTAAAATTAACTTTCACTTTTAAGAAGCAGTTATCACTATTATATTATCATTAATGTCATGTAGTGTTATATTCACGATATGATATGATCATATTCACTTTTAAGTTTAGTGAATATAACAATGTTGTTTAATGAATATGTGATATATAGTGTCATATTCACAATATGAACCTAATATATTCAATTTTAGTATAGTGAATAGGACAGTGTAGCTTGATGAATATGTATTATGTAGTGTGATATTCACCGCATATCTCTATTATATTCACTTTCGTTTACTGAATACGACGCTATAATTTTATTAATACGTATTATCTAGTGTAATATTTAGTTTGATCATGAACATTTTATTTCATATCGAAACTACATAATGCAAAATATTTCATAGAAATAAAAAAATTATATTATGTGATATGATATGAATATCTCATTATTATGAATATGTCATTACGTGAAATGAATATGTGAATAAAACTAAGATAAATACCGAAATATGTCAAGTATGGTCTCTAATCGTAGAGAATTAAATATTATTAATAATGATATATTTTTTTATAATTTATTAATTTTAAAATTTTAAAATTTATCTATCTAAAAAAAAATTAGTTAAGAGGGAGTATCATGCACCATACTCCTGGGTGCATGGTATAATTTACCCCTATCGATAATGAGTTGACTGATCTAAGAAACAGTATATCCTTTCCAATTTATCTATGCTAAGGATTATTGTGACCAGCTTGAGTTCTTTGTAGATGCTTCGTGGTATAAAAACCTCTCCGCTGGTCTTGGCTGGGCTATCAGGAGAAAATCTGGTGAAGTGATTTTACAGGGCAACCGGTGTTTTGCTGCTCAAAGTGCGGACCAAGCTGAAGCTCTGCCATTCGGGAAGGATTAAATGCTGCTTTGAAATATAACTTTGTTCATATATCTCTTTTCCCTGATTGCCTGCAGGTGTTATCCCAAGTTCTTAAACTTAATCGGCCTCATCATAGAACGAAGATTATCATTGAAGACATTTTT
Source organism: Heliosperma pusillum (assembly GCA_022085475.1). NCBI lineage: Eukaryota > Viridiplantae > Streptophyta > Magnoliopsida > Caryophyllales > Caryophyllaceae > Heliosperma > Heliosperma pusillum. Next base: position 2,168 of record JAIUZE010046443.1, read on the forward strand.
AATATGGTTCATAGTTTCCACTGTATTTCATTTTGTTACGTTCCTAGAAACTGCAATATGATAGCTCATAGATTAGCTAAAGGAGCTATCCGCTTGTAACTTTAACTCGCTTTCCAATTGTCAAAAAAAAAACTACGCTCACACAAGTCCTGAATCCGTTATAGCTACTGCTTGTTGGCTGAACCCTTTGAACTAGTTGATACAATCTGCCTAACTAAGATCCCACTTCCCAGAACATTTCTGCAACCTGCATCATCGGTGTCTCTTCAACAGGTTTTCACCGTTTATATTTTCAAAATTAACACTCATCTTTACCCACCTCGGCCATAAAAACCTGGCAGACAAGCTACAAATACCAAAATTAGATTTCGCTGCAAGAGGGCTTGGCATCACCTTGAAATGGCATCAACATCAGGACAACAACCTTTGCTTTTCTGATAAAGTTCAAGAAGACCAGGTACATCTTCCTTAAAAGGTTCAATAAGTATCTTAATAACTGAGTCTCACTTTTAGTGATGGCGGTATAAAAGTTGTAATTCAGCAAAGCCTTCTCCTTCAAAACCAACAACACACGACGTCTAGGCACCATTCGCTTCTCGAGACTATAAGCAAACAAGGCAGGGTGTGTAATTAAGAGATCAGGGTTGTAACGCAGCTCAGTCATCAAAAACCCCATTTTGCTCCTGATATTTTCTTCAGATTTCATAAAAGTGGCAGGATTTTTCCTCATTAATTCAGAAACCTCAAATTCAGTCCATCCAAAGCTTTTGAACAGCTCACATTTCGACTCAATATTCTTCTTACTATAGCCAGACAACAAATAAATGCCATACAAAAACATCCGATAAGTTTGAGGAATCCCCTCTATATATCAGAGAACCAGATCGAGTATCCAGTTGTCCACAACATTACGGATAATTGGATAATAAGAGAGTTGACCCTTTTTGAAAACAAAAATTGAGCATTATTGCACATAATTTAGCTTTTAAAATGTAAATCGTTTACAAAAAAACAGTGAAACTCATGTCAACGAGTGAGCGCCTATTCTCGCAACTTGTATCTTGTCACACTGTTATTTTCACAATACTTTAGATGTTACAGATTATGGTAGTAGGAAATATGCCAGCAAGCATCAGATATGAGGCTGACACTTAACTATTACTTGACAAATCCGGTCGTCAAAGCTCAGCTAAAGATGGGCTAACTAAGATTGTTATATGCAATTTAAAATAGTTAAGAATGTTAAACATACTAATGCATTATATGACTGACTGCATGTGAGATGAGACTTTGGAGCATCTCCTAAACAGGTACAAACTGGTCAGACTCTTGGAGGCTCAAGAATATCAGTCTTTGCCATAGCTAGGGATGTCAAACGATCTGGCCCGCCAGGTACACAAGTCAATAAACCTTATTGTACAAAATTATTCTCATGTGAAAAGGCAATGAGTCTAATTTACTTGACACAAAGAAGTGAGCCTAACTCATCTACGGCTCGTCTTGATTGGATCAAGATCATTTGATAAGCTCAAGCCGAGCTTTGAATTCCGGAGTGACACATTTGAAATCGAGAAACAGTATGTTTTTACAAATTAAAGATGCAGAGTTAAAACAAAATTATTATTAAAAAAACAAAATTTAAAAAAACAAATTTATTTACAAGAGATAAAGACTAAAAGCACCCTACCAAAATGATGAATACTCCGTAAGACATCTCTCCCCCACTTTCCCTTCCTTACCCCCAACATCCAGTATGCGTCCTCATGCTCACCACTAGAGCACCCTACCAACCTAATCACTCTCCAAGACCACTTGACCCCACCATTCCTCACCACCAGTCAGCCCTCCATTCCTCACCACTAGTCGACCCACTCCACCACATCACCCGAACTCACTCAACTCACCATTCCTATAGATCTACTCACTCCAACCCACAGGCCACAACCCCCAGGACGACTAGATCGACCAACCATATTTACACCTTTCACGACGTCATTGCTTATGCCTCTGACACTATCGCTCTTCCTCATCCTCCTTCGTCTTTGAAACTAGAGTCACTCGTGTCTCGAGTTAAGGATGAAGGTGGCGGGTTTCAGCCATGGTTAGGGAGGCGTCATTGGTATTTGTGGTGGAATTGTGGTGGAAAGGAAATAAAACTGGTGGTGATGGGATTGAGTCAAAATTGAAGACAAAAATTTAGAGTCAAAACTGAATACAGGATATACGGAAAAACCGGATACACGGAAAAGTTGTACCGGATCCGGATAGTAAAATATAGGATTTAAATAACCGGATATCCGATCCGATTTCGGATCGATATCCAGTTTTGCTCAACCTCACCCCCACATCTGAACTGGCCAATGAAATCAGGCATCCTAATTAAAAATTACAGTTACATGCCAATTAGAGAACAGAGATACTCGTCAAACACCCCTGATATGTCCAAAAGCAACTATATAATGCAGGATTCAAATTGAAATCCCTGCCTTTTTGTCATTCACTCCTCATTCTTGAGTAAGCTAACGTACATAAAAAAAACGAAAAAAAAAAAAAAAAAACATTCGAATCTGAAGATAACACAAATCGGGATAAAAATCATATAAAACGAGCCTCTCTCAACTTATCTAGGGTAAACTAAGTGCATGAACCATAATATCCATAAGAAATCAATATATAGTCTCCACGTTCGAATATCCCGAACCAGAAGCTCAAAACTGGAAACAACCAAGAACACGTGTAAGAGAAGATCATAGTTATACTCGAATTCATATGCCAATACTTTAACAAAGATGTTAAGTCATAGAATACGAACTATAGAAGTTGGATGACAAGCACACAAAATGAACTGGAAGTCGGGTAATGCCTAAAGAACCAGAATCGAAGCCAGCCAGCAGAAGCACTCTGGCTTCCAATATTTCTATACTATTAACGAAGCAATGACCATGACAACGTGAAGAGTGCACAACGCAGAAAGCGAACAATGAGCAACGTCCATTCAATCATAAGTCAGGCATACAATGTCATCAACCAACTACAGCTATAAAACACATTCGGACAAATTTTTTTCAGTGAGGTTTAGGAAAGAGTGAAAAAAGTTGGACCAACCTTTGCTACTTTGGTAAACATAATTATAGACTTGGCTAGGAGAGGGCTTAGGATCGCCTCGAAATTGCGTCAGTGTTGGAATACCCTTTGTTACTTTGATAAAGTTGAAGAAGACCTGGTGCATCGTCCTTAAAAAGGTTCAATAAGTATCTTTAAGAACTGCTTCTCAGTTTTAATGATAGCAGTATAGAAGTTGTAATCTAATAGCAAACCCTTTTCCATCAAAACCAATAACACCCGATGCCTAGGCACCATTCGGTTCTCAAGGTTGTAACCCAACAAGGCAGCATGTTTAGCTAGGTAATGAGGTTTAAAACCCAGCTCAGTCATCAAAAACCCCAACTTTTTCCTCATATTTTCTTCAGATATTTGGAAAATATAAGGACTTCTCCTTATTAATTCAGAAACATCATATTCAGTCCACCCAAAGCTTTTTAACACCTGGTATTTCGACTCGATTTTCTTCTTACTACAACAACACAGCAAATACAAGCCAGACAAAAACATCCCAGAACTTCGAGGAATCCCTAATTCCTCTTCAACCCTAACCAATATATTTCGGAAAAACTCGGTATTCCTCACATAGGGTCCGGGATGCATAAGAATGTCATTTTTAATAACATTAATATCAAGACCATACTCATTATTCAACAATGCAATATTTGAATTAAGATTTACCAGAGCAGATGTTGTCATGAAATAATTGATTCTTTTTAAAAGCTTCATTATATTTTCATTACTACCCAAAATAGCCCTGAGATCATGGATAATAGAATTCATATGTCTACGTACAAACGAAGGAGTGGATGAAATAACAGAAACTAAATCAGACCCAGTAAAACCCTGATCTTGAAGTAGCTTAAATTTGGGTATTAGGGTTTTGTCGACATTAGAAGCTAAGATTGGAGGGTAAGAAGATACAACCTTTTTGATATTGGTATCATCAAAACCATGTTGCTTTAAGAAATGAACAACAGAATCAGCATTACCAGAGAATTTGGAGTAGTTAACATTCTTAGAACGAAGTTTGGTGGAAGTGAAGAGAGCTTGTTGATGAGAGAAACCCAGATGATTAATTAAATAATTAATGTAAGATTGATTTGGGGAAATGGTAGTTTGAATCGGGGAATTGGTTGAATAGAGAAGAAGATGTTGGAAATTATTATGCAGGGAAAAGAGGGATTGAATGCTGTATCTGCAACGAGAAACCAGCATCTTAACACTCGTTTCAATTCTAACTCAATAACAGCTTTTGGTTTTTCGATGGACAAGTTTCACTCTTATAAACACTTTTTGCCATAATTTTTCATCCTCTTTTTACCCAAATCGACATTAACACCAACCGATCTCATCTTATTGAGGACGGATGGTATCCGTTTTCAATAAAGACGGATCGGATTCCTCTCACAAGGAGATAGGTGGGAGCACAAGTGGGAACTAAATGGATTCTCACTCGCCTTTCCACCTACCTCCTGGTGAGAGGAAATCCGACCCGTTTACTCGATGTCTCAAAGGAATGATTTTTTAAAACAATGCTCAAAAACAAAGTATTTGTCGTTTTAGGTCGGTTTTGAAAATATTTATCAAAATGGTGTCCACGTAGGTTCGGGTTTTCAAAACCTGAAATACGGAACATGGACTAAGGCAAACATGCCGGGTTTTGTGAAAGAAACACGTGTCTAATGAAGTGTCTATGCATCTTTTTAAAACAAATAAATAAATAAATAGTATATACATGTCATTCCCAATGGTGTGTTTGTTCCGTATTTCAAGTTTTGAAAACTCGAGCTACGTGGACACTATTTTGATAAATATTTCAAAACCGACCCAAAACGACAAATACTTTATTTTTTTAGTATTATTTAAAAAACCATTCATCTCAAAGTAGATGTAAATAATCATGTACTTGTTTAAATTAGGGTTAGATAAATTTAGGATTTTTGAAGTAGATTGTTTTTTCGGAAAAGTTAAGGGATCATCTTTTGCAATTCATAGCCCCCGTGTTTACAAGTTTAGAAATAACGATTCTATGTTTCAATACGATAATCTTTCCGAAAACTACGATTTGAAAAAAGTTTGTTACACTTAGATCTCGCGATAAAGAGTTTTTGTTTGTCAAAAATTTTCTTAACGAAACATACTCTAGTCTCTAAGTGACCATATCTATTGGCCACGAATTTAAAACTTGACCATTTTTCTTTTCAAATCGCAGTTCTTGAAAAAAAAAATTGATTTGAGCGTCATTTCTTGGTCACGTATACAGGGGCGGAGCTACTAAGTAGCAAGGGGTAGCAACCGCTACCCCCAAAGAAAAAAAATTCAAAGACGATGAAGTTTTGCTACCCCTGAACTGAATGTTTATACAGATTAAGAATAACCAATTGCAATAATTAAGCATTAAACTTGCTGTGTCTCAGCGGTAAGTGGTACATCCAACAAGTAGTTTGACAGGGTTCGAATCCCCCTACTAGCATGCTGCATTTAATATTTTTTTTCCATGCATCCCCTTATTAAATATTCTTCTTTAAATGGGTGAGCATCCCCAAAATAATTCCTCTAAGATCCCATTTAGATAACTATTTGAATAAGTGATTTTGTTTCCCTTTTTAATATTTATGTATTTTTTTTTTGCAAATTTTCAAATGGCTTATGTTTATTGTAGGTAATCCCCCTTATACTAAAAGAATAAGTCTATCCAATAATTTTCCCTCCAAAATGTCAACACTAAGTAAGGAAACAAATTAAAGAGTTATCTCATTAAGATATAATAATTCCATTAAGTTTAAACTATAAACTATACTTTGTATAAAACAAAACTAAAAACTGTTATTACTAGCTTAATAACAGAAAAATTAGTTAAACTAATTTGTGAAAATTATAAAATAATACGATTTGATTAATGGTAAGAAAAATAAACTGTTTTCATTAAAATATCAAAATGATATCATTAGTGGTTTGATTAGTTTTGTATTTTTAATTATTTTTCTCAAATCATTAAGAAATCTAAAACAATAAACGTTTTTCATTTAAAATTTATAAGTGTAATACACTAAAAAGTAACCTCTATATAGCACGTGCATTGCACGGGGTCTATACTAGTAAGACTACTAACCTAATAATCATGACATTTTTAATGGTTAATGTTTCTTTTACAAAAAAAATACTCCGTAGAAAGAAAGATAAAAAAATGTTATCAAAAACTAATATAAAATGAAAAGTGTTTCAATTAAAGTCATAAATTCATAATGTATCAATGTTAAAACCTTCTTTGAAAAATTGTACAATTATAGAATATAAAATATTGTTGAAACATAAAATGAATATAAACAAATAAATTATAAAGTGAAATTTATAAGGTATTATGTAGCGTTCATTTTATTATTGATCGTAAATTTGTAGCCCGAGCATCTATATGTTACACTTAACATTTGTCGCGACTTTCATTTTTTTTTTTTTAATATATACTCCCTCCGTCTCAGTTATTTGTTTTGCCTTCGATTAAAAAACTCTTCGCAAAGAATAAAAATGACAAACAAATGAATGGGTCGGGACATAAGGAGTTAAAGTTAATAATTTTGCTACCCCATATATAAAGTTCTGGCTCCGCCGACGTATACATGAGCCACTTATGTTTTCAGGTTAAAAAAATATGGATATTATGTGTGAAGTGTCAAATTTCAAGGATACCATGTGAATCCCCCCCCCCCAAAAAAAAAACTTTTTTTTTACAGAAGTAAAGGATATCGTTTTACAGTTTCATGACTCTAGACGCAAGCGCATGAGCCATATAACAATAAATACATCGAAGTTTAATCAACATAAACACAGATCTTATAACTAGAGAAACTAGTACTACATGACTAAAAGAGCGTCTCGTTACAAAAGCATGCTGGACACGCAAGGTAGAATGAAGTTGCTCAAATTCATCCATGTTGTTAGCAGTACTAACAACTCCAATAGGCCAACGAGACGAACCAGGTGCACTTACACCACTAGAGCGTAGAAATAAATGGTGGAATGCGAGCCGAACAAGCTTGCTTCAGGCGGAGAAGGTTCTCCTACACCTAGTAGATCGATCTTCATAATAGTCCAAAGACCAACAATCCAAGAAGTCAAGTAAACTGATAACAAGGGATAAATAGCTCCTCCACTTAGCCAAACTCCCAACCAAGAAACTCAAAGAAGAGTCCATGGAACATCCAGCGTAAACCAGACACATAGTCAATTTCATTGACGAATACCAACAAAAAGCATTAAACTTGACATTAGATAACCTAAAGGAGACAGTCTCGAAAGAGACGATTATTTGGAAAAGCATTAAATAAAAGACACTAAGGCTAAGTAACATTATTCTTTGATTGAGAACCACTGCAACCAGACCACCTATGCAACAAAACCAACCAAAATCATCAACTCGACCCAATCAACACACAACCATACAAATTAACCCAATGTGACAAAGCCCAAACCAATCGCCATCCTTCACTACACCTCTAAACCAGCAACTCAAAGACCCCTGGCTACAAAGAAAATAACATCCGACCCGAGACGAACCAAGAACTAAGCTGAAAAGCCAACACCGAATAATCCCGAATAGACCGATACGATCCCTAAAACTGGCAGACACAAGACATGCAAATGAAGACCGACACAAGGAGACATGCATGACCAAAATGGCTAGGGGAGGGGGAAAACCAGTCATGAACATGCAAAAACCACCCAGGAGGACCACACCTAGAAAACCGACAACACTAAACAACAGACTCGAGGAACGACGACACGAGATGACAAGGAATACTTACCGAGACAGGTGGGGGAGGGGCGAGGGAGAGGGAGAGGGGTATACCTTCTCGACAAGACTCCAACCAGCTGAAGAGCAGAGGACCGCACATAACGTTAAAAGACTATGGTTAGCAAATTGCCAAAAAGACTATCAAATTTAATTAATCGAACTAACAAAACGGTTGATAGAATAATAGTTATCTCGTTTCAAGTACTAGTAGTTACATCGCATCCTATTAGGTGCGAACACCCAAATATCAATTTAAGCTTCTTTAAAATCAGGGTCACATCGCATCCTAGTAGACAAGAAAATGTCAACATTTTTAATAAAAGTAAACATTTAACATAAGATGTTAAAACTAAAATTATCACCTTTTAACAATAAGCGTATGGTAACATTTTATCCGTTTTCAAATTCAAACGAAAAAAGCTCGTTTGAATAGAAACAATTAAGACGTAGAAAAGTGTAGAGGTCAATATTTTCCTAAAAAAATACGTAAAGGCAAATGGGTGGGTGTTTGTTGATTTCTCAAGGCTCGGATCCGTTGCCGTTGTATGTAGGGCTGAGCAAATTCTGGTCCGGACCGAAAAAATGGACCGGACCGGACCATTTGGTCTGGACCGAACCCGGACCGATTTAGGTCCGGTCCTCGGTCCACATTTTTTGAAGTTTCGGTTTTCGGTCCGGTTCGGTCCAAGACCGGTTAATTTTGGTCCGGACCGAATGGACCAAAATATAGGTATTTTACGACTATTTGTCATAATTTTATAAAGTAATCAAGTTTTTTATCGTCAAAACCAACTTTCTACACTAAATATGGTGGTTATTTATGTTAAAGATGCTTTGATCAATTAGTTTATTTAACTTATAAAATAAATTTAAATTATTATATACTTGAAATAAAAAAAACTATTAATTTCGGTCCATTTAGGTCCAGGACCGGACCAGACCGAAAATTATGGGTTTGGTCCGGTCCAAGACCGAATTGTTTAGGTCCGGTCTTTGGTCCACCAAAATATTTTTTTCGGTCTTTGGTCCGGTCCGGTCCGGTCCGGTCCGGTCCGGTTTTGGACCGATGCTCACCCCTAGTTGTATGTTATTGGTTGAGATGACAACGAATAGGATCTGGATATGCTTGTATAAGATCCAAATTCATATTTTTATGTTTTATAGTGAATCCAGATCTCGTACATATTCATAAGATCTGATTCTCATATTCGTATTCAGGTCGAATGTATCTAGATCCTTCTCATATCCTTTTGATAATTTAAAAAACCACGTCAATATTATCAAAATATTATTCTTTGGTTCAACAATGGCTTAACATATTATCCTTCTATATTAGAATACAAATATTAAAGCTAAAATGTTAAAATATCAATAAATTTACAAAATTCAATAACGATATCATAATATTTTTTAAAGATCGAAGAATTTTAATGTGAAAAAATACAACTATACAATCTTAGAAAAAATGATATCGTAGAACTATTATCTAACCTTAAAATTTAATTTTTTTTAAAGAATATAAAAATGGATTTCATGGTAAGATATGGATCTAGATCACCCGTATCCGTTTCAAAAAAATTGAATTCGATCCATATTCATATTCACTAATTTTAATAAACTAGTTGTTGCACCGCGCCCTATCGGGCGCGGTACCCCAATATTGGTAAATAGTAGGAAAAACTAATGTATGTTAAGTGCAAATTATCCTAGATAAACATACTTAGTACATAGTACTATGATTAACTAACTCGCGCCTATGAACATTGTATCTGAATGAACACGCTGAAAAGAACTATTTTGACGCATGTATCGGCGGCTTTCCTCCATAAACTTAACATACTTTTCTTAGGTTGTTGGACTTCGTTTGTTAGTGTTTCAAATGAAGGTTTTTGTCAACCTTTTTTCCTTGGTGGGTTGGCAACCTGCACTATTAAAGTTCAATTAAAAATTTGTGTATTGAGGAAAACAAAACGAAATAAAAATCACAAGTAAAGACAACAGTAGACATGGCAAAACGGATATAAACCTTTCAAAAATTAAAAAAGAATTCATGGTAGATACCCTCCAAGTTGATCAAATCCGTAACGACCCAGATTCAAAAGAACCCAAAAGCATTCATCTGAAACACAAATCCTAATAGACATGCCCCGAATACAATCTAATTGACCGAACACGTGACCACCAACCCAAAACACCACACCACTAAGGTGGAAAGAAATGATGATTGTAAACTTACTTACATGGCGCATAGTTTCTTAAGTATGGAAAGATATTTTATGTTATTCTCATAGTCCACTATCTACATTCTTACTTAGTTTTTCGTCCTGTTGAAATTTTCATACGGTTATACAGAGTAATTGCAAATCCCCTCTATTTTATATAGTCTCGCTTGTCTATAATCAACAACCCAAAATTCTCTCGGTATTTTCTATATTATTCACAAATTACCGTTGTTTCTATCTTCAATTCATTCCTCTAATGTCAATCTCAAGTACCTATAAAAAACTATATATCTCTCTCTTTTCCAACTCTTTCAATTACTCTAACTCAAAATTATGTCATACTCCCTCCGTTTTTTAGTTATCTTCCCGTTTGTTGAATAGAATATATGATTGGAGTACTTTTTAATAAAATGAAAAGATTAATAAGATATGCAGGGATAGATTGTGGTCTTTCCCAAAATTTTATGCAAAATGTAACAATTATATGACTGGTAATATTTTATGGATGATTATTTTTTATCATAATATGGTCACATTTAGTCCGTCACAAGTTCACAAGAAAGACGAATAGGTATCGTCTCTTTTTAATAGTTAAAGATTAAAGAAAAAATAGAGAGGGTCATGTGAGAGGCATGTGTGACACTATTGTGGGAATAGTGTCACAAGTTCACAAGAAAGACCAAAATTTTATCTAGTAACCAAATCAACTAACAAGAAGAAAATAAACTATATAACTACAAAGGAAAATTGCAGTAGGCCAGGAAGCAAGTAAATTAATAAAATCTGATACATAGAGTCAGATTACTCACACCCAAAACCAATACAAAAATCGGAAAAGGAGGTCATGAGAGTTGGTCAAAAGAAAGATAAAAATTCTCCCTCTTATTCTCAATAACCTTCCTCTTTCACTTTAAAAAAAAAATGAAGAAAACACATTACTCCACCATATAATAAAATTTGAACCACACAAATACACTACTCCGCTATACAATTAAATTTGGAGCACAAAACTCAAAAAGGAAATAGGAAAAGTATTGTGAATAGACGAAAATAAAAATGAAGAATTTTATTGAAAATAGGAGGGACTATTAAAATAAGCACAAGTTCTCATTTGTGACGGACATTTTTCGTCACAAGCTTGTGACGGAGCAAATGTGATCACTTTTATGCAAAATGTAACAATTATATGACTGATAATATTTTATGGATGATTATTTTTTATCATAATATGCTAAAAAAGGAAATAGGAAAAGTATTGTGAATAGACGAAAAAAAAAAATGAAGAATTTTATTGAGAATAGGAGGGACTATTAAAATAAGCACAAATTCTCATTTGTGACGGACATTTTTCGTCACAAGCTTGTGACGGAGCAAATGTGACCACTTTTATGCAAAATGTAACAATTATATGACTGGTAATATTTTATGGATGATTATTTTTTATCATAATATGGTCACATTTAGTCCGTCACAAGCTCACAAGAAAGACGAATAGGTATCGTCTCTTTTTAATAGTTAAAGATTAAAGAAAAAATAGAGAGGGTCATGTGAGAGGTAGGGCTGAGCAAAAATATACGATACGGTTTTAATATACGGATACGATACGGTATACGGTTTTAATTACACGGATTTCCGGGTACACGATACGAATTTCCGGGTATACGATACGGTTTTTAAAAAAACCGTACCGGGTCCGGTTCGGGGAAAATCAAAACCGGGTATACGGTTTTGACCCGGTTTAATTAAAAATAACCAAAAAAAAAGTTGTATGTAAAATTTTGTTTTCTATTTTGATTATATGGGTGAAATTTTGAGCACCAATCATTTTATGTGAAACTTGTAATATACGCAACTCACTTTATCAGTGACAAATTTCTGTGTGAAGTTTTGCAAATTTGTATTTTGCTATTTTACCTACTGACTTTGCAAGTAATTGTGTTTTGTAACAATGATCCTAGTAGATTATATAAGCATCTTATTTATTGGTCCTTACTAATCTTGTGGACTCGAATTCCAGGTTTAAGCATTATCAATTAAACTGGATCCGGGTATACGGTTTTCGGGTACCCGGTTTAACCGGGTATACGAAAACCGGGTACCCGGTTAAACCGGGTCAGATCCGGGTATTAATTTTTGGCCTTCCAAAAACCGGGTACCCGATACGGTTATTAAAACCGTACCGGGTACCCGGTTTTGCTCACCCCTAGTGAGAGGCATGTGTGACACTATTGTGGGAATAATGTCAAAGGGGTTTCTCACTTTTTAATAGGTAAAGATTGATCGAGATTCAATCTGTTGGATTGGATTGGATTGGATTTGGATTTGGATTCTACGATCTGGGCAGTATGCAAAATCCATTGTCATCCCTAATAATGAGGTCAACAAGTGGAAAAACACAAATTCCCATTGAAGACGGTCACTATCTGTCACAAGCTGAAGATGGATTAAACTTTCTCACAATATGCAAGTGAGAAGGAAAGTGGGGTGCTCCATTTCCCCATCACTTAAATATTGTGAGAGGGCATCATTCGTCTTCAGCTTGTGACATATAGTGTCCGTCTTCACTAAGACGAGCTGAAAAACACAAATTCTCATTGAAAACGAGTACTATCCGTCACAAGCTGAAAATGAATTGTGACTCTCACACTAAAAGGCTTTGAATGAAAAATAGAACCTTTTTATAGCATAAGACGGACCGAGTATGAGAGTTAGCCACTTAGCCCCAAATAAGAACAATGTCATCCATCTCCACCACCTCTTCCTCACTTCCTCAGTCCCCAATACTTGAGTAACAACAATGGCGGCGAAATCCATAAACGCATCACCCAGCATCAACACCAACACATCTCTATCCTCACTTCTAAACCTCCTTCAAACATTCTTCAAAGTAAACAAATTCTCAGATGCAAGGTCTGAATTACTCTCTTTCATTTCAAAAGATTCCCAAAATACCCTTCACAAACACCTCCTTCATCCTTCCAATCAACACCCTCCTCCTACAAGAGCACTCCTTGACACCTCCATTGGTGCCTATTCTCAATTGGGTAATCCCCATTTTGCCCTTCATGTTTTCAAGAAGATGAAGCGTCTTAAACTCAAGCCAAAGTTACAAACTTGCAACACTTTGCTTAATTCTTTGGTGAAATACCCTTCTTCTCAATCTCTTGTTACTTGTAAGGAACTCTTTGATGACATGAGTATTCTTGGTATTCTCCCAAATGTCAATACTTTTAATATTTTAATTAATGGGTATTGCTCTGAATTTAGGTTTCAGGATGCTATGAATATGTTGTCAATTATGCCTGATTTTGGTATTCTTCCTGATAATATTACTTATAATACTATATTAGATGCTTTGTGTAAGAAAGGTAGATTGAATGATGTTCGCGATTTGTTGGCTGATATGAAGAGTAAATCCCTCATTCCAAATAAGAATACTTATAACATTTTGGTTAATGGTTATTGTAAGATGGGCTGGTTGAAGGAGGCCGCTCAAGTTGTCGATTTGATGATGCATAATAACTTGTTGCCTGATGTTTGGACTTATAATATGCTTGTTGCTGGCTTCTGTACTGAGGGTAAGATCCATGACGCGGTTAGGGTGAGGGATGAGATGCATAAGTTGAAATTGAAGCCTGATGTCGTTACTTATAATACTTTGATTAATGGCTGTCTTAAGTATAAGGATGCTGATCAGGCTTTTAGGTTGTTAGATGAAATGAGCGAGGTGGGAGTGAAGAAAAATGCCGTCACTTATAATGTCATAATTAACTGGTTTTGCAAGGATAGTAAGATTCACGAAGCTGCTAATGCACTACGGGAAATGGAAGAGTCCGGCCTTTCTCCTGATCCTGTGACTTTTAATACATTAATTAGTGCGTATTCTAAAGCTGGCAACTTTGGAGAGGCTTTCAAGACGATGGAAGGCATGGGTAGGAGGGGTTATAAGATGGATATTTTTACTTTGAATACTTTTCTTCGTTCTCTGTGTGAGGAGAAGAAACTTGACGAGGCTTATGAGCTACTCAATAGCGCTTCTAGACGAGGGTATTTGCTAGATGAAGTCAGCTATGGGACTTTGGTAACAGGATACTTCAAGGATGAAAAGGAAGCCGTCGCTTTGAAGGTGTGGGATGAGATGAAACAGAAAGGGATTATCCCGAGTGTTGCCACTTATAATTCTGTTATTGGAGGACTGTGTAAAACGGGGAAAACTGACCAAGCAATCGGCAAGCTGAATGAACTTATGGAAAATGGACTGTTCCCAGATGAGATTACGTACAACACTATCATCCATGGTTACTGCTGGGAGGGTAAGGTGGAGCAGGCTTTTCAATTCCACAACAAAATGGTCGAAAATTCGTTTAAGCCTAATGTTTATACTTGCAATATACTTTTGCGTGGACTTTGTTCTGATGGGATGCTGGAGAAAGCCATTAAGCTTTTTCATACATGGATATCTAAAGGGAAGGAAGTTGATACAGTCACCTACAACACATTGATAGCATGTCTATGCAAGGAAGGAAGACTTGAGAATGCTTTGGAGTTTGTCAAAGACATGGTGAATAATAAGCTGGAACCGGATAAATACACATATAATGCCATTTTCAATGCCCTGATTGGTGCAGGGAGAACAGCAGAAGCAGAAGAGTTTAGGGAATCGATGATTAAAACTGGGAAGTTATTAGATCAGTCCCTGCAGCCTGAAAAACCTGAAACGGATGATACTGATGTGGCTAGTTCGGAGCATGTTTCATGTTCTCGAGACTTTTCAAAACAGATTAATCAACTGTGTGTAGAAGGTAGGTACAAAGAAGCTATGGGCATATATGAAGAGGCTTCCCAAGAAGGGATAGCAGTAGATAAGACAACTTATTTCACCCTTATTGAGGGTCTTCTTAAAAGAAGAAAAGGCATATCAAAGGGACCTCCGCGAGAGTGAGCATTTTGACGGTTTCCTTTCAATGGGAAAACTTTTTCTGTGGGGTGCATGCTTTAGATATTCAACCAAAAATTTTCTGAGGTACAAACTTCAAACATTTTAATATATACTGCGCGTCATTTCCCAATTTTAAGAACATAGTTCATGTGGAGACGACCAATACGTACTAAACTCTGTTGCTGTCTTGTTTTTTCTATGTTTCTTATGTGTATTCTTGAATGTTACTCATATTGCCTTTTTTTGGGGGGTTGAGGCCTGAGGGTAGTGCAAGGGCCTCTTTACTTAACGATTGTGTCGTCATTTCCGTATTTTCAGGTATAACTGTATAAGAATGTGAAGTATAGCAGTCACGATTTTTTTTTAATATGAGAAATAAGCCGGCCTAAAAGAACTATGGATTTTTCTATTGATGCTAATTCCCTTGTTCATTTCTTAAAGCGGTTGGTGATACCCATATTAAAAAGGTTGTATCTTCTCATCCTGCAATCTTAGTTGCTAAGGTTGACAAAACCCTAAAACCCAAATTTAACCTTCTGCAAGAGATTGGGGATTCCTCAGATCGGATGTTATTGTATGGAGTGCATTTGTTGTGTAATTCTAGTACGAAGAGATTCGAGTCGAAATGGCAGCTGTTAAAAAGCTTTGGATGGACAGAATATGATGTTCCTGAATTAATGAGGAGAAGTCCTAATGCTTTCCTAACATCTAAAGAAATCATAAGGAGAAAGTTGGGGTTTTTGATGACTGAGTTGGGTTACAAGCCTGATTTCTTAGCTACACATTCCGCCATGTTTATTTATAGTCTCGAGAAGCGAATGGTGCCTAGACGTCATGTGTTGTTGGTTTTGAAGAAGAGTTTCTCATTAGATTACAATTTCTATACTGCCATCATTAAAAGTGAGACTCAGTTCTTAAAGACTCTTATTGAACCTTTTAAGGAAAATGCACCAGGTCTTCTTGAACTTTATCAAAAAAGCAAAGGTGGTTATAACTTATAATGTTGCCGCCATTATGTAGCAAATCTGCCTGCTTGTTATGTCTGAGGTGGGTAAGGAGGAGTGTTAATTTTGTGCATAAAAACGGTGAAACCTGTCAAAGAGAGGCCGAGTCGTTCAAATTGAAGAATCATTTATGGGAACTTAGAACCAGGGTGGATAGTATTCAGCCATCAAGCAGTATCTAGAACGGATTTATGACGTGTGTGAACTTGGTTAGTCTAAGTTGAAATACTCATTCCAATAAGTTAGTTTTGCTTATTTGGGTGTGACACCCTAGTTGTTCTCTAGGGTATCTGTGTTCTCCAATCGGTTTCATGTTGTGTAACTGTAATTATTAAGCATGCCTGACTTGTTGGTCAGTGTGTTTAATGAATCAATTAGGAGTGATATACTTCGTTCACAGTTTCTAGTACTTTCAACCCCTCACCCATATGTTCATCTCGAACCCAACTTTAATTCATTAATGCTCCATTTCAAGTTTTCTAGTATTCTAGACTCTAGAGTATTATTTTAACGAAATTTTTTTGTCAGTAATTATCCTATGTGACGGTATTTTCCGTGTATTTTTGCAAAAGATGACCACTTTTTGGTAAACAGTGATCACTTTGAAAAAAATGGTCATTTTTTAGCCATAAAAGTGGTCACTATTTGTGTTTTTATTTGTTCATTTTGGTATTATTAACAAAATAATTTAACCAAATAGTATTACACCCAACGGGTTCAAGTCCTTCAAGAGTTCAAGATAGCTGTTTATATTTTTGTGCTTTTTTTTTTTGCAAAATCTGCTGGGAGTCTGGGTACTCTGGGACAATGGCTTTCAGTTTTCCATCATAAAAAAGCGCCGCTGTCTGGGACAGCAGCCTTGAGGACTGAACTGGCAGAATGCAGCAATTTTGAAGATTGAATCAGCCAAGTTTGTTGTTTTTGAGCATGCTCTCGTTGCTCATGAATAATGCCTTGTTGTTTCCGTCATCAGGAGTCCTCATTCTAGCTATTAGCTAAAGATCAGAATTTCTATACTTATTCTCTCCGTTTCCGTCTCTCGATTTCCTATATTTGTCATTAAACCAAAGTGATTTTCTTCTTCGTAATGACTGCAGCTTCTGATCAATGGTAGCCTATCTATTTAACTGATGAGCAACTATCTTAGAATTTATCTAATTGTATCATGTTATGAATCATCAGGTCATACATATCCTAGATTACTTTTGGATAGTTGGCAACTTGAGTAACATGTCTTATACTCCGTAAGTCCGTATTGCTTTTATCTATATTGTGCTATTGATTCGTGGCTTAGTTTATGTTAATCACGGCTAGTTAGTTCCCATTTAAGTACGATAACAGACGAGGAGAGATAATCATTACTTTCAAGTTCTACCATGGCATTCTATATGACAGGCTTGAACTTTCCTGCACTCTGCCAGTTGAATCCTCGAAGCGGTTGTCCCGGACATCAGCTTTTGTTTCTATCGACAGGCTTGAACATTTTACTTTTGTGCATTCTGCCTTTTCAAAAAAAGCAAAGGTTGTTATAATGTTGACGCCAGTTCAAGGTGATGCCTAGCCTTCTTGTAGTGAAATGTATTTTGGGTATACAAAGTTGTCTATTCATCTGCCTTTCTAAGGGAATGTGTTTTATAGGTGTAGTTGGTTTAACATTGTATTACTTCCTTTAACATTGTTAGGAAAAAAGGAACATATATCGGATGTACTACATTTGATCTAATTTGTATTTGATTTTATGTGTGTATTTTATGAGCTTTTTAAAGTGGTGGTAGTACATCAAATGTATAATCGACTTACTGAAATTGTTATGGGGGATGTGTAGGGATGTCATTGAGGCAGGGCGGTAGTGGATATAGGTCCCCCGTAACCGTACCACAAGCAATTCCGGCGGGTACAAGTTTCCATACCCGTACCCGCCCCGCCAAGTAAAAATGTAGACCCGTACCCGCCCCATCCCCGTTACCCACCAACCACTAATGTCATAACTTATGTCGATACTTTTTTATTACAAAATGTAGTGTTAATTAATATGAAAATCCACAATTTTTCATTTTAATACTTCTAATTTAAGATTTTCATTAAAAACTGATAAAGAGAATTATAAAAAGTCATAATAATGTATATCTTCAGGGCATGAGCCTGATGAGTTATTCCAATTGCTCCACCTCGCTTCTTTACTTATGATATTTTGAGTTGGATTGGTGAGTGTGCTTTCGAATGTAGCGATACACTTCATTGCACTAAACTCTTCTCTCTATTCTTGCCGAAGTCCCAGAAAGCCCAGTCAGCGAAGGCTAAGGAAGGTCAGTCAGTTAGTCCTTTCGTATTTATATGCACGTGATTCATGGCCATCGTTAGCACTCAGCCTTCCAGAGTGAGGCAACTCTACTTCGTTTCGTAAACTCAACCTTCGTCTGGTCTTGCAACGTTCGACTTCCATGTCTTAAGCATATAGCTAGCCTTTTTAGGCACTATCAGGACCGTTATAAGCGAGAAAGAAAGCTGAGGCAAATGCCACTTCTATTCTAATAGTCTATGCAATTCTCAGATCTTTCTTTGTTGGCCGCTTGAAGTTGAAGGCAAACAAAGCCAAAGAAAGAGGATCCGAGTTCCTCAGTAGCTATGTTTTTAATACTTGGTGGGCAGGCGGGTATTAGATGGATATGATTTAAAACCCACCTGCTAAGGCTCTATCCATCCCCGCCCAACTAGGGAGAGTGTGGGGTGATATCCGCTTATACCCGTCTCGGTGACATCCCTAGTGATGTGTGTAAAGCTTGAAAGTTTGCAGTTTACACCAACGATGCAAGTTACAATAATGTTTCTGGGAATGAAGAACCAGAATGGAAGATTGTATCAACTAGTTAAACTGTTCCGTCATTGAAAACTACTACGTATTTGTCAATGATCATACCGATAACGAATAATACTTCCTTAGACGGCTCAACTATGAAACGGATTTGGGTCACACTTTAAAGGGGAGAGAGTTCATTTCAGAAGCTAGTGTCTTATTATGAAGACGCGGAGTATGAAAAACACAATGTTTATTGTCCGAATCACTTTAGGCTCGAATCCACCCATAGAGCCAAGGATAATAATAAACAAAGTAAAAGAAATAGAATGAAGATAGAAGTAGAACGTAAAGACTCGGCAAGAGCATCATGGGTAGTAACTTGAACTCGATTTAATCCAAATAAAACCGAACTCGGTAGACGCAAGAGATATTCGAACTTAAATAAATCTGAATGTATATTAATTTGACCGATTGACTCGAATGAAAAAAATAATGATCCAGGGGATTTTATTTAGTATTTAATTTAGTAATGTTTCAAACACTTACAGTGTATCACTTGGGCAAGATGATTTGGTCAAATCTAGTTAGGAGGGTAGTAAATTGAATATGGTGATTTTTTTTTTGCGGTTAATTTGTCACATTCTTTCACCTTTTTAACAAATTTGGCTTTAATTCATTGACGAAAAGAACAAATCGTCGTATCACAAGACTTTTCGGTTTTGACTCCCTATAATTGTTTTTTCCAGTCCTTCAAGGTCCTTTAGAGGGTTTAATTCCTCTTACTAAACAAATACTCCCTCCTATTCAAACCAAAAGTTACACTTACCTTATTTGGATCATCCAAACCAAACTACCAATTCCTTTTCGGGTAACAAATAAGATCAACTACTTCTCATTTACCCTATATATTTACTCAATATGTCATTACCCCACCCACACAACTAACAATCTAACATTAAATACTTAAGTGGTTCTACTTCCATTCCAATACTATCCTTACTTTTTCAATGTTTTCTTAAAAATTGTGATCCCTCCTATGTAACCTTTGATTTGGATGGGAGTATATACTACATCCATTCAAGTCCAAATACAACATTTCTTTTATTGACACTATTCATTAATGAAGAGAATCTTTACGATTTCTTGCAATATGTAAGATAAAATATGGTCATGTGGAATCTTGTTTGATTCCCCTTTATAAGTACAACTAGTTTAATTTCCCGTGAAAATCACGGAACTTTTCTAGTTTTTTTATTAACAGATGCTAAAAAAAATTACTACTTTTAGTGGTTTGATATTCACAACCTTATGTAGTATTTTTTTTAGTTTTACATCCTCTATTATTTTCATTTTACTTTTGTAGCCGAATAATATCGTTTTTGTTCGATGTCTAAATGATATTTGTCTTAGTCTACAAGTTGAAATGATTAATAAAGTATAGTAAATAGTATTAACCATAGTTGTATACTTATATTTTGATTGTTTGAAGATAAGAATCAAAATTTTTTTTCACTCATTTTCTCTTAACCATTGTAAAAATAAGAACAATTTGAATGAGATGGTAATAGATAAAAACATTGATATTCATGCAAAATTCTCACTCTACAAAAATCACAATTATAAGATATTTCATTATTTGGTAGTCAAAATACAAGCAAAATATAATTTTACCTTTTTTTAACCGACTCATGAAAAATATGTGAAGAACTTTATTTTTATTAAACTTGCATTTGTTATGTTGTTAATTTCAATCCTAACAAATTCACTACACATTAACAACTAATGAATACATTCAAAACTTCTCACATTGTATCAATATCAAAAATATATGAGACTAAAAAGTTAAGGTTAATAATAATTTGATCACTTCATCAACATTCACCAATGTAAAGAACAAACAATACGATACAAATGCTTGTTAGATTCTTCTTTTTTCTACTTTCGCTCTTATATCTTCATTTTCCTTATATCATTGGACTATAACCCGCTATAAAAGGAAAGATGGGAAAAATTAAAAAATCAATCAAATGAAAATAAATAGGTAAGAAAACATAGTTCTCCATCATTTTTTTTGGTAGGAATGTGTTAGATTTCTTATGAATTGATCTTATTTTATAGGTAAATTTGGTGAATTGGTTTTATTACGGTAGGATATGAAAAGTTTGGTATGAAAGATGGATAATTTATGATTATGAAGTATAATAATGTTTGGGAGATGGAGGCTTACAATTTAATTAGTATATTGATTAATACTTTGCCTTTTTATATTCTGTTTTTAATATTTTTGTTAAATTTGATTTAAAGAGGGAGAATTTGTGATTATGAAGTCGAGTAATGTTTTAAGAGATGAAGGTTTACAACTTTATTAGTATATTGACTACTACTTTGCCTTTGTATTTTTATTTATTTTTAATATTTTTTTAACTTTAACATGAAATTGTACCTCACAATATATCATCCTATTAGTAGCTACTCAATGTAGACTTTTTTATTTTATTGTATATATATATATGTATAGATTACAAAGAGTTGGTAAAGAAGATGTAATAATGGGCATCAATTAAGATATTTAATTTGAAATTTAGTTTTTTTTGTAAGGTATACAAAAAGGCAAGAAAATATGAAAGTATAACAATTATGTAGGTTTCTTATTATTTTTTATTAATTATAAGAGTGATATGTGGCAAGAAGTTGAGAAGTGACACGTGTCACTTCAATGGAGGCTCAACAAGCCTTCTTATATTATTGTAAGATATGAATAACAATTTTTTATATTTTTTTATAATGTAAAACTCGAGATATTTACGTTACAATTTGTGCATTATTTTTCTCATTTCATGTTCTTTTCTCTTTAGTCTCCGTGGTAAAAGTTAAACAATTAGATCACGACGAATGAGGAATTTTGCTAGAAAATTTACAAATATACCTCTTTAAAAGACAAAATAAGGAATTTTTTGAGGTAGTTGCAACCTAAATTGAGGTTGATAGAAGAACCATGATTGAGTTATAGAGGAAGACAAAAGAACAAAGACAAATTTACAATCACTTATTTGTTGATGTGTTTCCACAATCATTTTCTCAATTAAAACACACTCATTGCTGTTGCATACCATCCAGCAGCTGCATATGTAATATGTTCCACATTGAAACTATAATTTCCAAAGAAAACTCGGTAGTCCTGAAGTAGTCGTAAGATCGTCGTTGATATTGGGACGTAGATTAATATATAAGTATACGAACATTACTAGAAAAATTGAATTCCTGTAGCGCTTTCTTGGAATGCTTCTCTTAAGACTATTTTGGTCCCATTCCGAGTGCACCGGGGTGGATCGGATATAAAAGTCAAACATCCAAGTATAACAAATACATGACAAATGACGATCATTATCATATCAAAATATCAAATACTTCTACAAAAACTGATGAAATATCGGTGTCTCATGTCATTTTCTCAAAAGTTTCTGTAACTTGATGGCTCTTTTAGAATACTGTTTGATGGCTCCTATCATGGAAAGAAAATTCCCACAAAAGTTTGTGTGTTCCCTAGAGCCAACCATTATGTCACTTGTTTACCATTATATAGTCTCGGACTCTCCGTCTTCCAGTTCCGAAATCTTGAATCAGGACTGAGTTCAGAAGAGGAATCAAACAAGAAAGTAAGAAAAAACACCATTGTAATACTCTGTTAATATGCTTATAACTTTAGGAGAGAAGCTATTTCGTAGAAGGCGAACTATAAAAGTTTGAAGAGAAGCATGCAAGCATGGACACGACGTCAGGAAATTCCTTAACAACCAGAATTGATGACTGCAACCAGAGGCACTCTGGCTTCCACTATTTCTATACAAATAAGAAATCAAAGACCGTGACAACGTGAAGAGTGCACACCATCGAAAACGAGCCATGAGGAATGTCGTTTCAATCAGAAGTCAGGCATACAATGTCATTAACTAACTACAGCTATAAAATACATCCCACAATTATTTTCGGGACAGCTTAGAAAAGAGAATAAAAGTTGAACCAACTTTTGCTACTTCAGTAAACATAAATTTACATAACTATAGACGCTGGTACGAGAAGGGCTTGGCATTGCCTCGAAATGACTTTGCTAGTACCTTTGTTATTATGATAAAGTTCAACAAGACCAGGTACATCTTCCTTAAAAGGTTCAATAAGTACCTTTAACAGCCGCTCCTCAGTTTGAATGGTTGCAGTCTAAAAGTTGTAATCTAATAAACCCTCTCTTTTTCAAAACAACAACACCCGATGCCTAGGCGCCATTCGCTTCTCGATGCTATAACCCAACAAGGCAGAATGAGTAGCTAAGAAATCAGGCTTGTAATCAAGTTCAGTCATAAAAAAGCTTACTTTTTCCAGATTTTCTTCAGATATTAGCAAAGCATGAGATTCAGAAACATCATATTCAGTCCATCCAAATTTTTTTAACAGGTGAAATCTCGACCCGATTTTCTTCTTACTAGAACTACTCAACAAATGCATGCCGAATAAAATCATCAAAGAATGTCTAGGAATCCTCAATTCCTCTTCAACCTGAATCAATACATTTCGGAAAAACTCGGATTTTCTCATAAAGGATCCAGGTAAACTATTAACAAAACAATGAATAAAGAACCAGAATCGATAACAGCAACAAGAGGCACTTCTAGCTTCCAAAATGGCTATACAATTAACAAAACAATGACCATGAGAAAGTAAAAAGTGCACACCGTAGAAAACAAACCATTAGGATGTCGTTTCAATATAAGTCAGGCATACAATGTCATTAACCAACTACAACTATAAAATCAAATACCCAATATTTATGAAGAGGAAATGAAGACAAGAAGAATAGATATAGGAATGATAAATTCACTATTTTTTTTACTAATTATTTAATTAATTTGTATTTGAGTGATTAATGGAGAAAGTATTATCGCCTTAAGTTTAACACCGAATTCTGACTACTAGGATGTCAAGTATCATAGGAAAAATCGGGAAACTTTTAAGTGATCATAAGTTTATGACCCGTGTTTACAAGTTCAGTAAATGACTTTTTTTTTTCCGAATCAAACATCTTTCATAAAACTACGATTTGAAAAAAAAACATTTATTGCTTTTGGATCCCGTGGCTAAGAGTTTTTATCTGTTAGATTTTTTTAGTGAACAAACTTTGAGTGATAGATCTCTTGGCAGAGTTCCATATATGACAATTTTTTTTTTAAAAATCGCAGTTCTCAAAAAGAACACAATAAACATACAAGCAAATGCTAGGCTATTCTAAATGGATTTTTGACATTTTGTTGAGGTCGTCACCATTCGGAGACTATCTTCGTTGTTTCCTTGGGCTTCCGACCTACCACATAGGGCATAATGTCTTTCTCCTAAAGCATACACATAACAGGTTTCATAGCCAAATAGTAATACTTCATCGATCATTTGTTATCCTATTTCTTTTTTAGGCGTCTCGATCATTTGTCGCGCTTTCTATATACGAAAGGTTTTCTATGAGTAATTTGAACCCCCAATCAGACTATTGTCCACTTATCATCACCACGTAAACCATCAAATGGTTCCCGGCTCTTTCCTCGGTCTTTGTGCGAAAATAAAAGAACAACAAATGACCGGACGGAGGGAGTATAGATCAATAACCATATTTATGCATTAGGAAATCTCTAGCAGCTAGCATGCATCATATCATATATACGGCACTAAGATTTGTGATCCTCACTGATAAGGCATGCTCGAGAGACATAAAAAATCTATGTCTCATTTATTTTGAATAATGCAACTTTGGTAAGCAATGTCTTGAGCTCCTGCAAACCTGGATTTGTGACCCGTCGCAAGTGAGACTTGCTGGTCATCATAAGAGTCGGCCCTTTTTTAAATAATAAAAATGAGCATTATTGCACATAATTGTATCCTTCCGATCTGGATTCCTTTCTTTCGATTAGGACTAAAATATAAATTGTTTGCAGAAAATAGTGCAACTCATGTTAATGAGTGAGCGTTTTTGCTCCCACCTAGCGGCTTGTCACAAAGGGCCGTCAATGCCTCAATTTCCACGCTTGCTAAATCTAAGGGCCACACTGTGTGAGTTTCACATACTCCTAGATGTTACAGACTATCCTAGTAGGAAATATGCTAGCAGGCATCAGATATAAGGCTGAGATTTAACTTCTACCTCAGAAATCGGTACGTCAAAGCTAGGGCAAAAGACAGGCTAATTAAGATTGTTAACTGTACCGATGCATTGTATGATAAGACTACAAGTGAGATGTGAGACCTTTGACTCTTGGAGCATCTCCTAAACTGGTACAAATGCTCTTTGTCAGACTCTCGCAGACTCGAGAATACTAGTCTCAGACTCTCAGCCATGGCTAGGAATGTAAAACGAACTAGCCCGCGGCTCAACAAGCCCTTGAAATCTGCTTGGGCTAAGCTGGGCTTGAGCTCATCAAACCGATCTTGAACTCAAGCCCACCAATCAAGACGAACCTAGGATCAATAAGGCTCAAATCTAAAAAGCTCACTTGGGCTCCTTATTGTTATTTTTCATTCAATTACGGTAGTTTATACTCCCTCCGTCCCGGGCAATTGTTGTCCTATTCCTTTTTAGGGTGTCTCAGTAAATTGTTGTCTTTTCTATATTAGGAAAGTTTTCTATTAGTAATTTGATCACTCAATGAGACTATTTTCCACTTGTCATCCACTAAGTGGAACCACAAATGATACCCCACTCTTTCCTTAGTCTTTGTGCCAAAATGAAAGGACAACAATTCACCGGGACGGAGGGAGTAATTGTACAAATGAACTTACTCCTTTTCAGTAAAAAAGATTCATTTGCCTTTCACACGGGGAGAATTTTATACAATAGGGCTATTTGATTAAAATGAAGAAATACTACTGCTTGATGGCTGCCACATCATAACAAGTTGATATAATCCCCCACTTTGTTAAATATCCAAAGACTTTTCATCAGCTTCCATCGTTAGTGTCTCTTTAACAAGCTTCAACGCTTATAGTCTCCAACTATCCATACACACCTCAGCCATTAACAAGCTGGCAAGCAAACTAAAACTACCTCACTCCTTCAATTCAAAAAGCAATAAGGTAAATTCACAAACATTCTACACTCTCCATTATTCACACCACGAGACCACCGTAATATCCATAAGAAATCATTATATAGTTTCCACGTTTGAAAATCCCGATCCAGGAGCTCAAAAGAGGAAACAAACAAGAACATAAGAAAGAGAGATCATAGTTATACTCGATATTCATATGCTAATACTTTAATAAAGAAGTTAACTCCTAGAAGACGAACTAGAGAAGTTGGACGACAAGCACACAACATGAACAAGAAGTCAGGTAATTCCTAACTAGAATCGAAGACAGCAACCAGAGGCACTCTGGCTTCCACTATTTCTATACAATTAACAGAACATATGAAAACATGAAGACTGAGCACCGTAGATGAAGAACCATGAGGAATGTCGTTTCAATCATAAGTCGGGCATACAACGTCATTAACCAACTACAGCACTACAACACATTCAACAATTTGTTTCCAGTGCAGCTTAGGAAAGAAAGAAAAAAGTTGGACAAACCTTTGCTACTTTGGTAACCATAACAGTACACTTCGCTACGAGATCAGCTCGAAATGGCGTCAATGTTGGAACAACCTTTGTGACTTTGATAAAGTTCAAGAAGACCTGGTACATCCTCCTTAAAAGGTTCAATAAATATCTTTAAGAACTGCTTCTCAGATTTAATGATGGCAGTATAGAAGTTGTAATCTAACAAACCCTTCTCCTTCAAAACCAACAACACCCGATACCTAGGCGTCATTCGCTTCTCGAGGCTAGAACCCAACAACACAGAATGTGTAGCTAAGTATTCAGGTTTATAACCCAGCTCAGCCATCAAAAAACCCAACTTTTTTCTAATATTTTCTTCCGACATTTGAAAAATTGGAGGATGTCTCCGCATCAATACAGAAACATCATATTCAGTCCAACCAAAGCTTTTTAACAGCTGACATTTCGACTCGATGATCTTCTTACTAGACGTACACAGAAAATGCATGCCATACAAAAGCATCCCAGAATTTCGAGGAATCCCTAATTCCTCTTCAACCCTAACCAATATATTTCGGAATAACTCGGTATTCCTCAAATAGGAATCGGGATGCTGAAGAATGCTATTCCGAATAACATTAATATCAACACCATATTCATCATTCAACAATGCAATATTTGAATTCAGATTTACCAGAGCGGATGTTGTCATGGAAAATCGAGTTCTTCTGCAAAACTTGATTAGGTTGTCATTACTGCCCAGAATAGCCCTGAGATCATGGAGAATAGGATCAACATGTCTTGATAGAAATGAAGGGCTTGATGAAATAACAGAAACTAAATCAGACCTAGAAAAACCATGATCTTGAAGAAGCTTAAATTTGGGTATTAGGGTTTTGTCAACTTTAGAAGCTAAGATACGAGGGTAAAAAGATACAATCTTTTTAATATGGGTATCATCAAAACCATGTTGTTTTAACAAATCAACAACAGAATTAGCATTATCAGATGATTTGAAGTAATTAGCATTGTTTGTACGTAACTTACTGGAAGTGGAGAGAGCTTGTTGATGAGAGAAACCCAGAGAATTAATCAAATAATTAGTGAAAAGTAGATTTGGGGATTTGTTTGTTTGATTTGGGGATTTGGTTGAATAAAGAAGAAGATGTTGGAAATTATTATGCAGAGAATACAGGAATTGAACGCTGTATTTGCAACGAATACTCAACATCTCGCTTTCTTTGTTATTCAACTCATACTGAATTTTTAAGTATGAAACTGACTGGACATTAGCCGGGCAATGTCGTTTTACATACAACTCGGAAGTTTGAGCCGACCGGAACCGATCGAACCTGAGAATTTTGCAAACCAAATTCAACTTGAAGTGACCCAATGACAATCTGTAGCTCGACACGACCCGATTAGCCGTGGCCCGAACTTGACCCGATTGCTCTATATTAACCCGATTTAATTGAAGATCTGACAATTATTAATCTTAATATTAATCAAAATGAAAGAGATTTAATGTTCAAGTTTGTAAATAATAAAGTAACTAAATCAAATATTGGTCGAAAACGAAACTAAACGTCAAACCTTGAAGTAAGCGATAAAGCAACCAGACCAGACTTGATACATCATTTGACCCGAAATGGCCAACCCCATAATGAGACCGATCTGAAGATGACTCGACCAGAAAGGGTAGGGTGACCTAGACCTATAAAACGGGTCGGGTCAATTCGGGGTTTGCAAGAATTTTGGTCGAGTCAGATCGGTCTTGTTCATTTCAGGTTGGTGTTTTCAAGTTATTTGAGGATAATGGTCAGTTTGCGATAACAAACAGTCGGGTCAATTTGAGTTTCGGGCAAACTTTGGTCCTCAATTTCGGTGCGGGATGGGTTCAGACCGAATTATTTATGTCAGGTCTAGGCTAACCCGATATTGTCTAAACCTGTCATGACCCGACCCGACGTGACCCAATCGAAATCCAATCCCACTGAACCGATTGCCACTTCTAGTTTTACAGTGAATCTTATGAACCGAATTTACAAAAACTGAACTTGTCTTAATTTATCTAAAAACTGAATTTAAACATTCTGAACCGAAGCTAAGGCTTTATTTGGCACAACATTTCAGATAACTTATTTGACCAAAATTTCAGATAACTTATTTCTCTGCTAATGTTTGGCAAGTTGTTTAATAAAATAAGTTACCTGAAATAAAATGTAACACCCCATGAGATATGAGGAAATTTCTCCCACATAGCCTAAGTTTAAAATGAAAACACCGTTTGAGACGTGGCAAAATAAAAATTTATCTAAAAAACGATCAAGAGCATCTTATCTTATATCTAATCGAAGGCTCGGGACAAATATTATGAATAGTAAGCACAAATAAATCCAAATAAAACTCAAATTAATCCGAATTTGTGATACTCAAAAAAAAATTTTGAACTTAAATACATCTGAACCGATATTATGTAAATTGATTGACCCAATTGACAAAAAAAATCTCGAATGTTATTTTTTTTTTATTTACTATTGATACTTTGATTCACTACATTCGAATTAAATGTTCGTCCAATTTATTGACTCTCAAAACGAGAATATTGCGCCTAGAAACTCGTGCAATTAAGGTGGCTAAGTGAAATGAACCCAAACAAACAAACAAATTGAATTTGCCTGAGCGAGAGAAGGCTAAGTATTATCCTTTAGTGTGATTTGATTATCCTTTGGCGTCAATGGCAAACTGAATGACTCATATTCTTGTCTAACTACACCACAAATTCTCGTTACAAGCTATGTCATGACACTCATGAGGTGGTTCCGATTAATTAGACTACGAAAAAAATGTACGAGTAGAAGCATACGAATTTGTTGGTGATTTAAGTGAATCGCCGGTCATTTAGTGTAGTCGGGATTTGGCTCAAAGGAGGGCGAGATCGGGAAGCTATATTGTGGGTCCGGGGAGTGTGGAGTACACGCTCACATAAGCTATTTCGATCTTGCGGAATGGTTTCAGATAAGTAAAGGTATAAATCACATTGGTTCAAATGGGATGTAATGTTTTGTCAGTTATTTGTTTTTCGTAACTGTCAAACTTGCAATGATATAAATACTCTTTATTTCATTTGGTGAAAAATATAAATAAAAGAACTATTTTTCATGAGAGAGTTTTTTATATAAATCTCTTGTAAATTACTCCTTTGGTAAGATAATTAAAATAAAACTCCATTGTCATTGCTCTAAATTCTAGTGCCAGAATCGAGAGTGGAACATTGTAGTCTTATCCCACAAGAAGAATCGTGTAACCCGGGGCATGTAATAGGGTCGATTATTTCTTGGAGGAAAGCGTATCTAGTACGTGATTCTACAAAATATCTAAGTTATAAATTATTCCGGGTATTGGATTATTGTCTTTTGCAGGTTTCGATCATCCCATTGCCTCTAATAACCAACAATCTCCAAGAAATAATTATTTTGTTGTTAATGATCGAAACAGTGTGCGAGACGGTATCCAAATCTGGATTTCGTACGGTTCGACGACAACGTATTCGTTGTTGTATGCACGGTACTAAGGCTATGTGGTGCGAAACAATGGGGACTTTGTATAATTATATGTCTATGAATTCACAAGATCAATAAGGGAAATTGAATCGAGGTTATTGCAAGTTGATGAATCAAATTAAAGAGAACGTCAAAATCTGGTTTTTTGGTGCAATTTTAATAGCAAGTTAGTGAATCTGGTTAAGATTGATTGTTGGCATGGGGTTTCCGTATGGAACCGGAATTGTTATTTGCTTATTTGGCAAGTAAGTGCATGAAAACTATCGCAACAGATAAGTGACATTATTATGTTGATGATCAGATTGGTATATGAGAAGTTTGGTATCAAATTCATGACGATAGAGATATCTTACATTCTCGGTTCCGAAACGTCACAGCCCATAAGATATGTTTGCATAATTCTCTTATAATTCTTTGAATACTTAATAATGGGTTTTAAAAGGTTTTTAACCATTAGTATTAAGGTTTTCCATCCCTGCGTTTTGTGCGTGAATTTTGCCGGTTACAGGAGCATGAGATTTTGACATTAACATTTTGTGTGTACATGATCATATTCTCCTTCTTGAACTTCATAGTTAATGTCGTTGAATTTATTTACATGTTTGATAATGGCAGACATTTTTGATAAATGCTTTGTATGATGATTAATGCACCACTTATTGTTTCTTTTGTTGACTAGTTGTGTCATTTACTTGAGAAACAACATTTATGATGCTTGTTTGATGTTTTTATGACAATACATGTATGTTTTTCTTCTATTGGATAATGAATAATTATATATTATTCTTATGGAAGTTGTTATGGTGTAATGTCTCTAAACGAGTGACTTAACTCGTTTGCAAGATTGATCATTATTATGGATCTCTTATGCGATGTTGTCAGTTCTTACTGACTTTTACTATGAGAAATTTTAAGTGTATATACAATTGCATTTACTGATTATAGTTTGCTGTGACTTAGAGGTTATCTCTTTATTTGCCTTGAAATTTGACATTGTAAATAATAGTGATTATACTATTTGCTTGTGGATGTTTGTAAATGTCCATGGTTGATGTCATTGTTAACATGAACTTTGTTGATCTCGTATGTAGAAACAATACACGGTAATGCGAAATAGAGTGGTTGATTATACTATTTGCTTGTGGATGTTTGTAAATGTACAAGTTGGGTGTGAATAATATTTCTAATGAATCTTCTTAATATAATACACGGTAATGCAAAATAGAGTGGTATAATACGGTTGCTTGTATGACTCAATAGCATAGTGTATTGGTTTTGAGTGGTGTCAAGTTCCGGATTCATAGGAATTTGAGACACCATATTTGGTTTAAGGAGAATTAGAAAATCACCCATGAAAAGGGACATATTTTATGTCAGGTTTCGTCTCATTTTATTCGTCCTTGTATTTTATTTGGGACAAGTTCAATGAAATGGGTATTAATGTCAAGTTAATTTGATCAAGAGTTTTTAATTGATCTTGTATGCTATTATCAGGATGAAAATGTTGTTGGGTGTATTGTTTCAACAATGACATGGTTTTGTATCGCGGTTATTAATTATGTAAAGAACTTTGTGGTCATCATGAATATTAGAGTGAACGTTGTTATTTTTATGATGTTTTTGATTATCAAATGTTTTAATAATCATGTTAAAATCGATGATGAATTATCTTGTCTGTTGACTATGTTTTTGTTGAGTAACATCATGTATTTGATGATCAGTAGTACATCCTTATGGATATTTGTAATATTTTCACTATTGTTTGCTAGTAATTACAGTAGTACTGTTTTCATATGTTTTATTACAAGGTGGTATACAATTTATGAAAATGTTACCTAATATGAAGTGGGAATGAGTGATCATGTAAGCTCTCTTGACTGTTGTTATATTTGTAATATTTTCACTATTGTTTGCTAGTAATTACAGTAGTACTGTTTTCATATGTTTTATTACAAGGTGGTATACAATTTATGAAAATGTTACCTAATATGAAGTGGGAATGAGTGATCATGTAAGCTCTCTTGACTGTTGTTATACACTATAATGTAGATATTGAGCGGTAACATATGAGTATGCGTATGTAGCTTGATAGCATGGTGTATTGATATAGGACGGTTTTAAGGGCTGGTATATGGTATCTTAGTTAGCCTATTTGTTCAAGTAAGAGGTGAAAGCTCTCCCATATAGGGATATAAATATTAATTGTGGTATGTCTCACATTGATCATTATTGTGAAATGAACATGTTAAGAGGTATTTATGAAAAGTGGTATTTTGATCAATGGATGTTTGATCGGTTATTTTTAGTGTTGTTACTATGTTGTATGTTATGTAATAACTATCTAACTTGTTTTATCGATCTTATGTAATGTATTTTAAGTTTGATGTTGTAATTGATTTACCTTACAATCTCGGTAAAAATGTCTTGTTTTAGCTACGAAGAGATTGTGGTGTCATGGTGGTTTAGCTATGTAAGTGGCGAATCAATAGTAATGAAAGTTATTTGACAAGTCCGGTAATGGAGTAGTCACTTGTTGTACGATTAATGGCAAGTCGATCTTTGGCATGATCCTAAGGTGATTTATCTTATGAAAGGTGGTTATGTCATTATGTTCTTTTGTGAAGGACATTGGGAGGTATATAATCCTTGGTATTAGGATCAAAGGGGAGAATATGATTATTATTCTCCGGTTAGTACTCTCATGGTCGAGTATTATGCTTTATCCTGGGGTGAAAGTGGAGTTATGACTCGGATTTTTCACAAGGGCTTGATTGTTTATGCTGTTTTGAGTTGAGTAGGTACACTAGTTAAACTAGTACTCATCTTTGAAAAACAATTAGGCAAGTGATAAAGTATATTATATAATCAAGAATTATAGTTTGTCAAATGTCTGGTTTTCCTTCAGTTTTAGAAGGATAGCAGTATATGCAAATTGAATTACCAATGAAGATGGTTCTTTTCTACAAACGGTGGTGTGTTTTTTTGGTGGAGGTACCATTAGTTTATAAACCTCTAAGGACATAATTTGCGTCATATGTTTATTTGACACTGGATTCCGATTTTGTGATTTCATGTTGCTATAGCCGATAAAGAGGCCAGGTGGCCAAGGAAACTAATTAACAATTTTTCTTTTAAATTTTGTGACTGACATTACTCGTGCTTATGATAGTAATGGTAATTTGACTAAGTTATAGTCATGTGTTTACGGTGATCGCGACACCGATATATTAAAGTGATATGGTTTATTTACTATCATAAATACGGTGATTTTGGTTGTTTTATGAGATCTTATTATAACTAGTTGATCACTTTTTATTAAGGATCGACTAGGGACTTGGTATATAAGTCGTATTTCGGGATGTTTAAACCCTTATGAATCTCTGGTGGTAGGATACCCAATTCCCCTCTAATATGACGTTAGAGGCATAATTCAATGTGGAAGGCCTCCTACTTTAGATTTGAGCACATGATTTTGTCCCGAAGGGATGTGCTAGGACCTGCATGGTTAGGATGAAGGTAATTCTTCTTAATGGATCTTTGAAAAAGTGCCGGTGCAGGTGCACGATAAAAGATTCACCTATTTGAGGCATGAAGTTTGGCCGCTTCAGGGAAGTTTGGGGTTGACTTTCTATATGCTATCATGACATGGATATGGATACAAGGCCTGTTTAATTAGTGTCGGATTTGACTTTTGGAGTTGTTTCTTCTCATGTGTAAGTTATCTTCATGTATTCAAAATGGGTAGAGGGGTTCAATGCTTAGACACACCCCGATACACCGAATACTTGAAATGTGTAACATTACTAGGTGGTAATTCAATCTTCGTGATATTGCCATTGATGCATTGAGTTGGTTTGTTTTATCGGTTTTGCTAAATCGAGGATTACACTTAAATGGGGGAGGAATGTTGGTGATTTAAGTGAATCGCCGGTCATTTAGTGTAGTCGGGATTTGGCTCAAAGGAGGGCGAGATCGGGAAGCTATTGTAATACCCCTTATATTTTTGAAAGCTCTTTAATTATTTTAAGACCATTAAGAATTATAAGAATAATAATAATAATAAATATGAGGAATATTAATAAACATATTTGGGACTTTTGAAAAATAAATTTGTTTCCGATTGTTTTAAAGTAAAACGTTATCTTAAAAGCCCGATTTTCGTTTTGAGTTGGACTCTACCCAGCGTGTGCCTTACTTATACACGTGTATATTAAAACCTAATACGTAACTCCCACCTCTTAAATCTTATATGTGTGCTTCTCTCATTCATCGACATCCATTCCCTGCTCTCTCCTCTTCTCTTTTCTTTTCTTCTTTTCTGAACCACACACAGTTGATTGTCATCAATTACTGAAGCTTCAAATACGTCGATCGAACACCTCTCTTCCCAGTCTTTTGTAGTATATAAATTGTAAGTGATTAATTCAATTTTGTTTTTCAGTTTATAATCAAATTTCGTTTTTCCGAGTAACAAGATCTTACGCCTCTAAATCATTCTAGTTTTTTTTATTATGCACTCAGTGCATTGTTATTTTTATTTGTATTAGATTTGTTTTAGTGTGAGGTAAGATAAATTGTGACCTTAGAGTTTTCGAGAAAGAGTGTTAGTGTGTTCTGAAGTTTCATCTGGAATAATTTAGTGCTTTTGAGATTTTGTGGGTTTTCAAACAAACAATTATGATGGTTGTGTACAGCGTGAGATTTGGTCATTTGCTTTGAGGATTGACTATGATAGCACACAATATGTATGGAGATTAGTGTTCATACCCTTTAGCCGAGATGATGGTTGAACCGAAATTGAATTTAATGGGTATTCGGTTTGTCGCCCTTGCTGACCAATAGGCTTATCGGTGAGTTAATTTGATTTTAGTGTAATGTTGGGTAGCGTTTAAGATATCATTTGCAAGTATGACCAGGAGACAAATTGTTTACACAGTGAATGCTTTGAATAAATTTGTATAAGAGTAGGTCTATATAGTTAAGTTAGGTCATTTCATATGGAATGATCTAGTAATTGAGTAACTTGTATATATTTGTAGCTTATCATTTTGAAGAAAAGAAATTTGTGGATTAAGCTTATCCGTGGTTGGTCGTTTTGAAAGGTAAGGACTTTTACCCTTTTAAAATTAAATAAGAGCATGTTCGGTTTGGCATTTGAAGATGTTTTCTATACTATTTCTGTAACGAGTAATTTCAATGGTACTTGTGATTTTGTTTTATATGTGACCCTGGGTCACACGTTTGAATTATCTTTGGCGCAAATTTAACGAGTAATTATTTACTGGTCTAGAGGATTTTTAAGGTGCGTCTGAGACGTCCCTGGGATTACGTCCCGAAAACTGAGCTCTTGGCCAGAGCTTCATTGAGTGGGGATTGACCGGCCCCCATTCGCTAGGGAGTTTGACTTTCTCCTTTGGCAGCCTCATCCTACTGACTGTCCAAATGTGAGAGGTGCGCACTAATATGAGTCTAACTAAGCACAGGTGATACCTCTAGACCGTGTCAAGGGTAGGACCTTGGCACACAAATGATTAAAATGTGGATTTGTTGGTTTAAGTTCTGGTTATTGATTTTACCTTGCTCAAGGTTTGGAAATTTACTCTACTTATTTCTGGTTTAAGATGTTATTTTATTATGCTATTTGTTTTGTAAATTATTATTTTGCATCTTTATAAGTAATACTCCCTTACTCAGCATTAAGCTGGCGTCCTTTCTGTTTTGGGTCGTTCCCCCTCTGGAACCTGTACCTATATATGTTTTGGGTACAGCTGATAGGTGCAAATGAAATGCTGCATCGAGGCATATCGGATCCAGGGAGTAGTTCGAGCTCGAGCGTGGAAGGATTTTGAACAACAACCTCATTCCACTTTTTAGTACTTGTTATTTTACTTCGTTTGGATTTAATGGTTTTAGAATATTTTAACGTTGTTTTGAGTTTTGTAAAACTTAAGACTTCCCCTGTAACGTTT
Source organism: Heliosperma pusillum (assembly GCA_022085475.1). Lineage (NCBI taxonomy): Eukaryota > Viridiplantae > Streptophyta > Magnoliopsida > Caryophyllales > Caryophyllaceae > Heliosperma > Heliosperma pusillum. Next base: position 38,136 of record JAIUZE010046443.1, read on the forward strand.
TATTTAATGGTTATTTCAAAATTATATTTTGTATTTAACTGTTGTCTTAGTATTTACCTTGCACTTGGTGATGTCAGCCAAGTGTGGAGTGACAGCTGTGAGTTTTCTGTATTTAGTTTATTAATTTAGTTGCGAAAATTCAGGGCTGTCACAGTTATATTGTGGGTCCGGGGAGTGTGGAGTACACGCTCACATAAGCTATTTCGATCTTGTGGAATGGTTTCAGATAAGTAAAGGTATAAATCACATTGGTTCAAATGGGATGTAATGTTTTGTCAGTTATTTGTTTTTCGTAACTGTCAAACTTGTCTGAAAAGTTGCAATGATATAAATACTCTTTATTTCATTTGGTGAAAAATATAAATAAAAGAACTATTTTTCATGAGAGAGTTTTTTATATAAATCTCTTGTAAATTACTCCTTTGGTAAGATAATTAAAATAAAACTCCATTGTCATTGCTCTAAATTCTAGTGCCAGAATCGAGAGTGGAACATTGTAGTCTTATCCCACAAGAAGAATCGTGTAACCCGGGGCATGTAATAGGGTCGATTATTTCTTGGAGGAAAGCGTATCTAGTACGTGATTCTACAAAATATCTAAGTTATAAATTATTCCGGGTATTGGATTATTGTCTTTTGCAGGTTTCGATCATCCCATTGCCTCTAATAACCAACAGAATTACAGTATTATTTTTGACAATCCTAATCCACTCGAATGATTCGGCTTGGTAAGGCTGATTTATAACCAGATATGCTTAACCTACAAAATGCCTTGCAACCAAAATTGATAAATGATCTCGGTCGACAGAAAGTTGACTCCAAATCTGATCAACATTACCCGAATCGAAGCCATCTAACTCGAGTTGAATTTAATGGACCCAAAAATATGAAATGGATTGTCTCCAAACCACCTTAACTGTAATAGGCCTTATCCAAAATTGTCACGAAATAGCCGAGCACAATCAATTTTACGTCATACTTAATAGGATCAATTGCTGAAAACACCCTTATATGTTCCACTTTTTAAAATTTAATACCTTATCAAAACTTTTATAAAAATTAATACCTTAGACTGCTACTCCGATCAAAAATTGGTACCTTAAGTGGATTAAGACCAAAAAAAAGTCGCATATTCCGTTCACTTTTTAAATTTCCATCCAAAATCCATATTTTATCCCCATTATACCCTTATGCTATGTTCAACCTCTTCTCTTCCCTTCTCTTCACTTCCCTCTCATAAGTTCAAGTTATTTTATGTCAATCTCTCCCCATTTTCAGTAATTATCCTCATTCAAATCTTCCTCTCCTTAAGGTAATTATGTTTTTTCCATTCTATTATTTGAAGTTAATCACATTAGTTTGCACAAACCTTTGTATTTGAAAAACTCCACCAACATAATCCATATGACTATTCATATAAGAAAACTTAACTCCATAGCTTACTCTCATATTAACACTAATATTATCTATGCCTACAACAAATTATACGCAATAACTTAATAATAACTAATAAAACAATATCAATCAATGTAAATAAATTAATTAACTTTAGGGAATAATGAAAATAATTAACTTCATGAAATTAACTAACAAAATTACCGCTTCTAAACACGAAATTGAGAAATTAAGGTTTCATAAAGAAAACTTAAATGAAATATAAAGGGGTGAGAGTGAAGGTACTTAATTAACAATTAATCTTGATCGATCCCTTGATAAAAAAAAAAGCGACTTGATTTTCTGTTGTTGTAGATGATCAATACAATTACTTGGAGAAATATGCACGAGTGTTGATAATTTGAAAACCTTTGAAAGCTGATTTAGGAAAAACACTGATGATGGGTAGGGGTGAGCAAAACCGGATATCCGATACGGTTTTCAAAACCGTATCGGATACCCGGTTTTCAAAACCGTATCGGATATCCGGTTTTTAAAATCACTAATTTTGGTATACGTATCCGATACGGATTTTCCTGATATACGGTTTCCGTATATCCGGTATACGGTTTTTGTTTTTCGCTTCATTTTCCATTTTTATGTTCTGTTTTCCATTGACCTCCCAAATTTTCCAAGTTCTAATACGATAGTATCTTACAAACATAACATCGAATTTACGAAAGAAATTCAATTACAAGTACGTGATAAGTTGATATAAATTACAATCCTCCAAAATATTACAAATTCCATCAAAAGTGAGAAAATATACAATGATTTATATTTTACTCCTCAATCAACCTAACTGGTCCACCGTCTTCAAAATAATGCTTCAAGCCTTCAATGCCCGACATCGCTGCGTTAATAAAGGAGAACGACAATGAAAACTGAAATTAAGATGAAGAAAAATGGACGAACCCCTTTAATAGACGTCGTTGTTGTTGCTGAGATGTTGTCGGAGCTCCGATGGTCTGAGAGCTTGTGGTACGGTGAATGGATGAATGATTTGGGTTAGATCTAGGGTTTTGGGGAAAGAATGAATGTGTGAGTCGTGTGACTGCTGCTAGTGGAAAGAATGAATTGTGAAAGAGTTGATTTTAGGGTTGATTTTAGTCATTTTAGTCTTTTAGTGAAAGTCTGTTTTGTGTATTTTTTTTTTTTTTTTTTTTACAAAAACCGTATCGGATACCGTATATCCGGTTTTAAATTGTGCCGATCCGTATCCGATACGGTTTTTTAAGAACCGTATCGGATATACGGAAATTCGTATCGGATATACGGAAATCCGTATAATAAAATTCGTATAGCGTATCGGATACGTATAATAAAACCGTATCGTAAATTTTTGCTCAGCCCTAATGATGGGAGAGTATAAGTGTGTGAATCTTGTGAGTATTGTAATAGAGTATATAAAGACAAGGGTAAAATGGGTATTTCACGTTTCTGTTGGCCTGAATTCACTCAAGGATCAATTTTGGATCGGAGCAGCGGTCTAAGGTATTAAGTTTTAAAAAAGTTTTGATAAGGTATTAAAATTTAAAAAGTGGAACATATAAGGGTGTTTTCAACAATTGATCCTACTTAATATTATCTACATTAATTTTTTTTATTTAAAAAATGACCTTATCAAGTAAATCTTACAAATATTTAATTTTTTTTTTAAAATCATACCATTTACGTACTAATTACAGTACTCCATTGTGGCTTGAAATTCCCAGATTGTTATATGTATGTATAGATACATTATATGATTGATTTCATATGAAAAAAATACTTTAGGAAACATCTCTCGTACTTGTATAGTTGTATCATTGTTCTTGGTCAAACACTTTCAGGCTCTTTGCCGCATCTCTTATACCTCAATACTTGTACAAAATGCACTTTTTCAGGCTCTCTCGGCCCTCGGGCTCAAGCATAGCGGTCTCTGCATGGTAGGAATGTAAAATGAGTTGAGGCAGCTCGACAAACCCTCAAAATCAGTTTGGTTAAACCTTTGGAGAGCGGTTGTCAAAGTCTCATTAATGCGCTGAACAAATGGGTGAGCGGTAGTAGCGACTTTCATCTGATCCTTGAAAACATTTTTGCTTGTTGCAATAGGCGGTCTTTTGTTGGTAGAGAGTCTAATAAGGTTGCCCACGAGCTTGCTCGTTTAGCACCGTGACATTTAGGGAAACGGGAATGGATACATCAATTGCCCTGCATTAGGTCATGCAAACTCCACTTAAGCCAATAGGACACAATTGCCTTAAACAAGCTGTTATTAACCTACGACAGGTATAAAACGTTGTGTGCATTAAACTACCCGTGGTCAGGCATACAAGGATATTAAGTTATTAACCTACTAGGCTACTACAGTCTACAGGTATAGAACACATTCCACAAAAAAATAGCAGCGCAGCTTAGAAAAGTAAAACAAATACGGAGTAGAAGACTATGTATACCTAAGATAAACATCGCTGCAAGTAGGCTTGGCATCACTTTGCAATTGCTTCAACTTTTGCACAACCTTAAGAAGACCCAGTACGTCCTTAAAGGGTTAAATAAGAGTCACTTAGAAGTTAGAACTGAGCCTCAGTCAGATTTAGTGATGGCCGTATAAAACTTATAATCTAACAAACCCTTCTTCGTCAAAGCCAACAACACACGAAGTCTAGGCTCCATACGATTCTCGAGGCTGTAAGTATACAACGCAGCATGTTTAGCTAGGGAACCAGGCTTGTAACACAGCTTAGTCATTAGATAACCCAACTAATTCCTGATACTTTCTTCAGATATTAGGAAAGCTTAAGGACTTCTCCACATTAAATCAGAAACATCATATTCAGTCCATCCAAAGCTTTTCAATAGCTGACTTTTCGACTCCATTCTCTTCTTACTAGAATAAACAGCAATTACAAGCCATACAAAAACATCCCAGAATTTCGAGGAATCCCTAATTCCTCTTCAAAATAGGATATATCTGTCATGTCACAATAAAATGATTATTACTCCGTAGCTTAACAAGGAGTAACATGAAAAAGTCTCTCTTGCGACAGATATATCTGTCACTTAGGTACATAATACACAACGTGGTAAAGGACCCAAATAGTGTCAGCCAGCCTCTTCTTCAAGCCATGCTGGTTGAAGCAATCCCAAGTACCCCACTACAAAGCACATCAAGGAAGAAGGAACAGTACTGATTCTGAACTCTACAAAATAACGATACTGTAACGGGAGGATGTGCCTGTAAATATCAGAGGATCAGGTAAAATGGTGTTTCCCAGTTCTTAACATTGGAGATGATTATATATGATGTGCCCCATATCTTTGAGAGGAAAGCCTTAGCTTCGTGCCTTGCACCTTGTTGCCACGAGCCCTCATTGTCGCTGGCCTCCTTGCACCTTTTAAAATTAATAGCCAACAACCATCTCAAATTCAGGTTGAACCAGGAAACATACTAGGATATTCTAAAATTGCCCTAGATTTTACAGATTATGCTGTTAGGAAACATGCTAGTAGATATAGGCTGAGATTTAGCACAAGTTCCTTGTGAAATCGGTTTGACTGTTACCACTACTAAAATGCATGATTTCCGAAATTTCCTAGTTCAGAAGAAAGCTGTCCAGGAAATATAGACTAATTAAGATTGTTATATGTACAGATGCATTATATGACTGACTTCATGTGAAAGCAACTACGGAACATCTCGTATACAGTCATACTTATATAAATGCTCTTTCTCAAACACTGGCTCTTTGACGCATCTCTTATACCTCTACAAAATGCACTTTACTAGACACTCTCAGACACAAGCATACGGGGTCTCTATATGGGAGGGGTGGCGACAAACCCTCAAAATCAGGTTGAGCACAGCAAACCAATCTTGAGTATAATCCAAGCAGAGCTTGCTTCACACAGAAAGCCCCAAAATCAATAAGGCTAAGATCAGAAAAGCTCGTTTTAGGCAAATTATTATCATGGTATTTTATAATTATACTCATTGAAGTCATTATGAATCGCTCACTTAATTAGGCATCACCAATTACAGGCATACAACTTTACTAACAATGCTTCAATCAGAAGTCAGGCATACAATAGAGCTTAACAGTGTTTCAATCAAAAGTCAGGCATACAATGTTATTCGCCTACTACAGGAATAGAACACATTACACAATACTTTCCAGCGCAGCTTAAAAAGAAAAACAAATAGAAAACTTTGTATACCTAAAATAAACTTGGCTGCTAGGAGGCTTCGCAGTTTGGCATCACTTTGAAACGGCCTCGACTTTTGAACAACCTTGGCTATTCTGGTAGATTTCAAGAAGACCCGGTACAGCTTTCTTATAAGGTTCAACAAGTGTTTTTAAGAACCGAGTCTCAGTTTTAATGATGGCAGTATAAAAGTTGTAATCTAACAAACCCTTCTCCTTCAAAACCAACAACACACGATGTCTAGGCACCATTCGGTTCTCTAGACTATAAGTAAACAACGCAGAATGTGAAGCTAAGTAATTAGGCTCGTAACCAAGCTCAGTCATCAAAAACCCCAACTTTTTCCTAATATTTTCTTCAGATGTTAGGAAAGCATTAGGATTTCTCCTCATTAATTCAGAAACATCATATTCAGTCCACCCAAAGCTTCTCAACGCGTGACATTTCGACTCAATACATTCCTTACTGAAGCAGGCCAACAAATAAATGCCATACAAAAACATTCCAGAAGTTCGAGGAATCCGCATTTCCTGCTCAACTCTAACCAACACATTTCGGAAAAACTCGGGTTTCCTCAAAAAATGGGAAGGTTGTTGAAGAATGCTATTCCGAATAACATCAATACCGACGCCATACTCATTATTCAAGAACGCAACGTTGGATACCAGATTTTCAAGGGCAGATGTTGTAGTGAAAGAATTAGATTTTCTAAAAAGTTTAGTTAGATTTTCAGCACTACCCAAAACAGCCCTAAGATCTAGGATGATAGAATGCATATTTCTTGATACAAATGAAGGATTAGTTGAAATAACAGAAATTAAATTAGACCCAGTAAAACCCTGATTCTGAAGAAGCTTAAATTTGGGTATTAGGGTTTTGTCAACATTAGCAGATAAGATACGAGGGTAAGAAGATACAACCTTTTTGATATGGGTATCATCAAAACCATGTTGTTTTAACAAATCAACAACAGAATTAGCATTATCACGGAATTTGAAATCATGAGTGTTATTGGAACGAAGCTTAGTGGAAGTTGATAGAGCTTGTTGATGAGAGAAACCCAGTGAATTAATCAAATAATTAGCGAAAGTTAGATTTGGGGATTTGGTTGAATAGAAGAGAAGACGATGGAAATTGTGCAGAAAAGTGAGGGTTTGAATGCTGTTTTTGCAACGCAAACTCAGCATTTCTTCCTTTTCTTATTTTCAACTCCAACGAAGATTTACTGTCAAAGTCTTACCACAAAATTTTGTTTGTGTCGGGTTGCAACGGGTTAAGCTTAGAGCTGGCAAAAGGTGACCCGACCCGAAAAACCGACCTGACTTATCCGAAAACCGACCTGATAGAACCCGTAAATTTGCCGAACTGAAACCGACCTGAACCGACCCGAAGGTTAACCGATAAACCGATAGAACCTGAAATGATATGACCCGAACCGACTTGTGACTCGACCCGACCCGAAACCCGATTCACCCACAAACCCGACCTGGCCCAAACCGAACTGAACCGTCATGTAACCCGTTTTAACCCGATTAAACTCGAACCGACTCATAGCCAAATAATCTTTTTTAAGAATCTAAATTCCCTTATAGTTTGTTTTTGTTGTTAATAAATTTGATATAAAAAATTATCGCTCATTTTATTTTTCAAAATAAAATGTAATCTAAAAATAAATAGTCACTTGTAAATTTAGTACGCTATATTCCTAGTTAAACTTAATAATAATTATTTTGCAAGTGATATATGTAGAAAATTTTAAATTAACGCTTTGTGAGAAAATGAGCCTATTCAAAATTAAATACGTAGGATCACCGTCAAGATAATAAATAAATTTATTTCATAGGTTCTTTTTCTAATTAGAAAATTTTATTATCTTGACGGTGATCCTACGTATTTAATTTTGAATAGGCTCTATTAGAATGGCAATGAACTAAATAAATTAATTTATTTCATAGTTTTCAATAACAAGAAACATTTGACATATGAAGTATGGCAAGGAACTAAATAAATTACCTATGAAATAGATTTTATTTATTATCTTGACAGTGATCCTACGTATTTAGTTTTGGCTCCATTGAAAACAATAAAGGGAAGAAAGAGTTATGAGTTATGACCATACAATCTGACCTCGGTTATTAATTATGATCTTAAAATCCAAACCTTAAATACACCATTCTAATAGAGCCTATTCAAAATTAAATACGTAGGATCACCGTCAAGATAATTAATAAAATCTGTTTCATAGGTAATTTATTTAGTTCCTTGCCATACTTCATATGTCAAATGTTCAAAACTATGAACTACATAAACAACTGATTAATTTAGACCAAAAACATTATTTTTTGTCCATAATATAGGCGAATCCGACACTGGATAGGCACTCATGTCATATACTTATAACCGAGGTCGAGCAACTTAAGTGTTCAATGAAATTATACAATCATTAACTTTTATAGTGTTATACTCTTATAATTTACAAATATCTTTTGTATCGAGTTGGTCTAATCCAATATTATAATTCATAAGTTCAAAAGTGATCTTTTAACATAACGACCCGACCATTGACCCGATTAATTTTCAAATTTTAGACGACAATATAAAATACTTGACCCATCAGTAACCCGAAACCAAACCGGTCTCGACCTGATCAAGCATATTGACCTGATATATCCCAACTCATTGGTCAACCGATCCGAAACTGAACCGACCTGTTGTAGTTATTGGCCCGATTAACCTGACCCGTAAGCGACCCAACCAGAACCCGACTCGACCTGAATAAGCAACTTGACCCGATCAAACCCGAGCCCGACATGACCCGAACTGCCTGAACCTGACCCGTAACCAACCTGATTGACCCGATTGTCACCTCTAGTTAAGCTCCCCTTATAGGGGGCAAGTGGGAGATGAAGCCCTTAACTTGCCCTCTTTAGGATTTGTTGATATACTTATGGACTATGGTGTTAATCGGGTCATGTGTAATTCGGGTCATATCGGGTAAGGCTATTCTTCGTGGCGAGTTGGGTTTTTATTTAGCCGGATTATTTTGAGTCAAATGATGTATCGGGTCGGGTTATTATTGGTTCGAGTATTTATCACATTACTTCAACTTTTAACCATTAAGAATAATTTTCAACCTGGTTCAGTTACTTCTTTTTATGTCAGACTTACTAAAGATAAATTACTTTCATTTGGATCAATATTTAGCTTAATAATTTGTTGAGTGACCAATTTCAATCGGGTAAAGATCGGTCAGGTTAACATCAGATCAGGTCGAGTGGGCCGAGTTCTGGTAACTGTTGATCGGGTCATCTCGGGTTACAGGTCGTTATCGAGTCGAGTCGGTCCCAATTTGCGAAATTCTCGGGGTCTATTAGGTCAGGTTTGCTCATATTTGGGCTGTGTCACTCGAGTTTGCTGATAATACATATGCTGAATATACCATGTAAGCGGGTTCAATTGGATCAGATTTTAGGATAGAAAATCGAGCTTGGTTTTCACAAATCCTTATTTTAAACCTACTAGTTGTTGTACAGCGCGCTTCGCGCACCGTACCCCAAGATATTTATATCAACGTAGTGTTACTTTTTTAGCTTAGTGAGGTCCCGAAAATCACTACAAGAAACAGGAGCAATTAAGGCCGTTATTTTTTAGACACGTATCTAAAGAGGTCAAAACGCAATTTTATGACTACAATAGAGTATATATAAGCTTCAAGGATTTGAGTATATGCGAACTATGTGTTGGTCTTGATTGGAGTTCCAATAAAGCTTCATAGAAAAAGAGTGCTCACTTGACTATGTTTAATTCGAAAAATACTTGTGTCCTCCGGGACGTACTCCTTACCCTCAAAGGAAGAGGACTAAAATGGAAATGAGGAGGATGATCCTTCTGGAGGGCACAAGTATTTTTCGTTGAATTCTCCTGTAAATTAGCATCGCAATACATTTGTTATGACACTTGCAACACCTTACACACTTCACTTGCAAAAGCATCATTAAATAGATTATCGCTTTCATTTGTCTATGGTCGGTGATGAACCAGGCTAAACCCCTCTAGCAATCTAATCACTACTAAGTCCAAAACCAGTCGATATACTAATACAAAGTAAAGTGATCGCAAAAAAGTACCCAAAAAAACGTCCAATCAACAATTCTTATAGATTTACATTTTATTTTCTAAAATTGTTTTGTTTGGGGTTCAAGTGAAGAACTGCTAACCTGTTGAGAAATAATACCAACATTGGCATACTATTTCAGAATCTAAAACGTTAAGCCCATAAGGGTATGGAAGCGTAAAAACCACCGACAATTGAGAAGTTCACTTTCCAAGCTCACTATTGCAAGTTTCTTGTCGACGTCATGAATATAAACTACCGGAACATCAGAGCCAGTTATCAGTTCTAAAGTCAGGTATCTTTCACCTTATCTTTCAAAGAGATAGTTTTCTCTCTCGTGATAGTTCCAAGAGATTAATCCTCCTTCGTAAGTGCCTTAATAGAGCTGCTAGAAAGTAAAGCCTTCATTCGGTTTTTCTTCAATTGTCGTTCCATAGCTGCTGCTTGTCTCTCTAACTCATCTGACTTTTTGAAGGTTTTTTAGAGCTTCTTGTCACGGATGGCTTCTTTCCCTAGAATTTTCTACACTTTCAAGCATAAGGAGGTTGTCTGGAGAATTCCGGAAATGTAAAGACTAATCTAGAATAGCCCGGAAACTTCTAGAAACTTCCAGGAGCACAAAGGAGATTCTAGCACGGACCGGAGACCTCTGGAACATCCCGGACCGTTCCGGAACAAGCTAGAACATGGCGGAACTATCTAGATATCTCTAGGCATCTCTTGTACATACTAGAGTGTTCTAGGACAAGTCTTGTATATACTAGGAAGCTTTGTAACTAGTAGAATAGTCTAGAACATGCTAGGACTTGTAGAGACTAGAACTTTCCTAGGAGTCCTATAAATAGGAGTCCTTGGCATTCATTTGGGATCATCACAAAGCATTCACACAAACTCTCACTGTAAACTTCAAGTGTTCATAATAAAAGCAATCTTTCCAAACTCTAAGTGTCTTAGTCTTCTTGTTCTCAAGCTAACACTTCTTTGTCTATCGACTTAGGCATAGCCTAGCATAAAAGGGTCTTGCTTGACTTAGCTTGCAACGGACCGCAAGTTAGGTAGCACACGAGTGTGATCTTTGGGTGTAAGTTATCATCTCGTGACAAGTGGTATCAGAGCAGGTTCGCCTGCGAAGACCATAGTTGGGGAATATGTCGGGACATGACGCAAGTGCTAGCGTGGTGGAGGATGTAATGGTTGGGGGTAAGGCTACGGGAACTAACCCTCAAAAGAAGGAGACTACTAATGCTCGGATAGCACGGGTGGAACTCGCTGTGGGGGAACACCAAGATGCCTTATCCGGGATCGTGGAGAGTATGGAGGACCTTCAAGAAAAGGTTAAGGGTTTGGAGCTGGATCATCAAGACCTCAAGGGTGAGGTCCAAGGCGTGATAAATGAGCTTGCTGGTTCTTTGCGAGGAGAGTTCGCAAGTATGTTCCGTGAGCAGATGGCTCACATTGTCCAGGAGGAAGTGGCCAAGCAAACAGCTGAACTGCGTGGCCACGTTCAAGCCTTAACGGCCCAACTTACCGAGACGAAGACCGACCTTGCCTTATATCGAGCTGCTGTGGCAGGGACGACCACCATTCGGGAGGCACCAAAGATTCGAGTTCCTGAACCAACGAAGTACAATGGCAAAAGAGACTCGAAGGAGATCGATAACTTCTTGTGGGGACTCGAGCAATACTTTGATGCCCTCAAGATCACCGAGGATGACATGAAGATCAAGAGTGCCACGATGTACTTAGCCGAGGATGCCATCCTTTGGTGGAGGAGACGACAAGCCGACGAGAAGAAGGGGTTGTGCCACATCAATACTTGGGATGACTTCAAGAGAGATTTCAAGAAGCAATTCTACCCCGACAATGCCGAGGAGATAGCCTTGAAGAAATTACGAGCCTTGAAGCATATGGGATCGATTCGTGAGTACGTAAAGCAATACTCCTCCCTCTTGCTAGAGATCGAGGACATGCCTGAGCACTTATCGTTCCTATACTTCATGGATGGACTACAAAGATGGGCCGAGCAAGAGTTAAAGCGTCGAAATGTCAAGACTTTAGCCGAGGCCATCAATGTGGCAGAATCTCTATACGAGCTAAAGACGGAGCCAAGGCGCGATCGGTTTGTTAAGAAGAGTGGTAACAAGGAGAAAGGTGGGGGAGCCACTACTCCTTCGTCCAGCGGCGCATCTACTTCAAGGTTTTCGAAGTATAAGGACAGGGGCAAGGCTAAGGAGACGTCTTTCTCGGACAGCAAGCTTAAGAACCGGGATTGCTTTCTGTGCGGAGGGCCGCACTTTGTACGGGATTGCCCACAAAAGCAGAAGTTGAATGCAATGGCGTCCGCGTACGATGAAAAGACTAGCTCCGAAGACGAAGCACGGATGGGATCTCTTCGGTTGCTAAACAAGATCGCCAAGGAGAAGCCGAAAGTGGAAGGTAAGCCTACCAAGCTCGATGTCCTTCCTCGTTCAAGTGGCTTAATATTTGTAGAGGCGGTCGTAAACGGGAAGCGCACCAAGTCGTTGTTTGATTGTGGTGCCACCCACAACTTTGTGACCAAGGAGGAGGCCACAAGGTTGGGGTTAAAATATCATAAAGAAGGAGGGTCGATGAAGGCCGTAAGCTCCTCATCGATGCCTATTCATGGAATAGTTCGGAATGTACCCCTTCGTTTGGGTGAATGGGAGGGGAATGCCGACTTTACGGTGGTGAATATGGATGATTATGCCATGGTGCTTGGCATGGAGTTTATCGACTCAGTGCGACCGTTGGTGTTCGAGAAGGATGGGTCCTTGACTATCACTAGTCAAGGCAATGCCCGATCAATTCCGGTCACACGTGAGCAAGTTGAAGCGAAGACGTTGTCCGCACTCCAGCTCAAGAAGGGTATAAAGCATGGTGAGGCAACATACTTAGTGGCGATGGTCGAGGAGACACCCTCATCAACATCGGAGGTGCCGATGGAGGTTCAAAAGGTCTTGAAGGAGTATCAAGACGTGATGCCACCCGAGCTGCCTAAGAGACTTCCACCTAGGAGGGAGGTGGACCATGAGATCGAGCTGGAGCCAGGAGCTAAACCGCCAGCCATGGGTCCGTACAGAATGGCACCACCGGAATTAGAAGAGTTGCGGAGACAACTCAAGGAACTCTTGGATGCCGGCTTTATCAGGCCGTCAAAGGCCCCATATGGCGCACCAGTCTTGTTCCAGAAGAAGCATGACGGGTCTTTACGCATGTGCATCGACTATCGGGCTTTGAACAAGGTCACCGTCAAGAATAATTACCCGATCCCTTTGGTAGCCGATCTCTTCGATCGATTGGGCAAGGCAAGGTATTTCTCTAAACTTGACCTTCGATCTGGTTATTGGCAAGTGCGTATCGCTGAGGGTGACGAGCCGAAGACTACATGTGTGACTCGGTATGGGTCATACGAGTTCTTAGTGATGCCATTTGGCCTCACCAACGCCCCATCAACATTTTGTACGCTAATGAACAAGATATTTCACCCGTTCCTCGACAAGTTCGTGGTGGTATATCTTGATGATATTGTGGTGTATAGCAATGACTTGAAAGAACATGTGCAACACCTACGACAAGTGTTCCAAGTCTTACGAGAGGCGGAACTCTATGTCAAGTTAGAAAAATGCTCTTTTGCACAAGAGGAGGTGTCTTTCTTGGGGCACCGAGTAAGGGGCGGGCAAATTATGATGGAGCATGACAAGATCAAGGCGATTAATGACTGGGAAGCGCCAAAGAACGTGTCGGAGCTACGTTCTTTCCTTGGGCTAGCAAATTACTATCGCCGGTTCATCCAAGGATACTCGGCCAAGGCTGTTCCCTTGACCGACCTACTGAAGAAGAAGGTCCCATGGGCGTGGGACGCTAAATGCCAGGAGGCATTCGATGGGCTTAAACGAGCGGTAACCGAGGAGCCAGTGTTGGCGTTACCCGACTATAGCAAGCCATTTGAAGTCCACACTGATGCATCTGACTATGCTATTGGAGGAGTGCTCGTCCAAGAAGGTCACCCAGTAGCATTTGAATCACGGAAGCTGAATGATGCAGAAAGAAGATATCCAGTGCATGACAAGGAGATGACTGCAATCATTCACTGTTTGCGGATATGGAGGCATTACCTACTTGGGAGCCGGATCGTGATCAAGACCGACAATGTTGCTACAAGCTACTTTCAAAATCAGAAGAAGCTCACTCCCAAGCAGGCTCAATAGCAGGACTTCTTGGCCGAGTTTGATTATGTCATGGAGTATAAGTCGGGCAAGATCAATACGGTTGCCGATGCCCTAAGCCGAAAGGCCATGTTAGCTGCCATTAGTGGTGTGGCTAGCAACATGATCGAGAAAGTCCGGGAGGGACTTGACAAAGATCCCCTAGCCAAGAGCTTGGTGAATTTGGCTAAGGAGGGGAAAACCCGAAGGTTTTGGGTTGAAGACGGTGTCCTCTATACGGTGGGACATCGCGTATACTTGCCAAAGTGGGGAAACTTGAGGCGAGAAGCATTGAAGGAGTGCCATGACTCCAAGTGGGCTGGACATCCGGGGATCCAAAGGACGATGGCCTTGATCGAGCAATCATTCTATTGGCCACAGATGCGGGACGATGTGGAAGCATATGTGAAGACTTGCCTTGTATGCCAACAAGATAAGAACGAGTCCCAGCCGGATTACTACAACCCTTGCCGACTCCAGAGAAGCCGTGGGAAAGCATATCAATGGACTTTATCTCGGCCTTACCCAAGTCAGATGGGTGCGGTTCTATCTTAGTCGTGGTGGATCGACTATCAAAGTATGGGACCTTCATACCTGCACCAAGGGACTGTACGGGTGAAGAAGCGGCAAGACTATTCTTCAAAAACGTGGTGAAGTATTGGGGACTACCACGAAGCATCGTAAGTGATCGTGATCCTCGATTCACAGCCAAGTTTTGGACGGAACTTTTCAAATTGATGGGGTCAAGCTTGCACTTCTCGACAAGTTTTCACCCACAAACGGACGGGCAGACCGAGAGAGTCAATGCCCTTCTCGAGTTATACTTACGGCACTTTGTGGGTGCCAACCAGAAGGATTGGGCGAAGCTCATGGATGTGGCCCAATTCTCTTATAATCTCCAAAAGTCCGAGTCAACCGGACAAAGCCCGTTTGAGATAGTGACGGGATATCAACCCTTAACTCCTCAAGCCATTGCAACCGGATATTCAGGCCAAAGCCCAGCAGCATTTCGGATGGCTAGAGGATGGAATGAACAACTCGACATAGCCAAGGCGTACTTGGACAAGGCATCGAAGAAAATGAAGAAATGGGCGGACAAACATCGCCGACATGTGGAATTCCAAGTAGGCGACTTGGTCATGGTGAAATTGTTGCCGCAACAATTCAAGGCCTTCCGATCCGTGCATAAGGGACTAGTACGAAAATATGAAGGACCATTCCCGGTCATGAAAAGGATCGGAAAGGTGTCATATCGAGTTGAGTTGCCACCTAAACTCAAGATTCACCCCGTGTTCCACGTGAGCATGCTTAAACCATACCATGGGGACGAGGTGGATCCAAGTCGAGGGGAGTCTCAAAGGGCTCCCACAGCAGTTGTGACTTCCTATGAAAAGGAAGTCGAATCAATCTCGGCGGACCGAGTCATACGGAAACGAGGAGTCCCAAGACAAAGAGAATTCTTAATCAAGTGGAAGGGACAACCCGACAGCGAGGCGTCGTGGGAAAAGGAAGCAGATCTTTGGCAATTCAAAGACTTAATCCAGCGCTTCGATGAAGCTCCGTGACGAGGGCGTCAACGATTCAGGTGGGGGAGAATGTCACGGATGGCTTCTTTCCCTAGAATTTTCTACACTTTCAAGCATAAGGAGGTTGTCTGGAGAATTCCGGAAATGTAAAGACTAATCTAGAATAGCCCGGAAACTTCTAGAAACTTCCAGGAGCACAAAGGAGATTCTAGCACGGACCGGAGACCTCTGGAACATCCCGGACCGTTCCGGAACAAGCTAGAACATGGCGGAACTATCTAGATATCTCTAGGCATCTCTTGTACATACTAGAGTGTTCTAGGACAAGTCTTGTACATACTAGGAAGCTTTGTAACTAGTAGAATAGTCTAGAACATGCTAGGACTTGTAGAGACTAGAACTTTCCTAGGAGTCCTATAAATAGGAGTCCCTGGCATTCATTTGGGATCATCACAAAGCATTCACACAAACTCTCATTGTAAACTTCAAGTGTTCATAATAAAAGCAATCTTTCCAAACTCTAAGTGTCTTAGTCTTCTTGTTCTCAAGCTAACACTTCTTTGTCTATCGACTTAGGCATAGCCTAGCATAAAAGGGTCTTGCTTGACTTAGCTTGCAACGGACCGCAAGTTAGGTAGCACACGAGTGTGATCTTTGGGTGTAAGTTATCATCTCGTGACATTCTGCTGGCTTTCCTTCCCCCTTGAGGATTTTATTCTTATTCTGTTACGCCATAGCCATTTGGTTTAGCTCTTCTAGAGTAAGAAATTCTCCATCTCATTCTTATCACCACCAGTATCATCATTATAAGCTAGCTGAAGTTGTTCCAACGACTAAAGACATATCTCCACCGTCACACGCTTTATATCTTTACCATTTGTTTTCATTATTTGCTCTGAGCCAGAACCTCATCCACGCTTCTTGAGGAGGATCCCTGTCAAAGCCCATAACATCAATGTCAAATCCACCTTTTGCACAAATCCAGCTGAAAGGTGGTATAACATTAAGAAAAACACCGCTTTTGTGTTTGTAGAATTGCCCAAGACAATCACAAATCCTGGAAGCATATCAAATTTTCACATAACATCCAACAGTTCTTTAAGTAAAACAACAATAGCTTCAACACCCTAACAAAAGAATAAACATAACCTCAGAACATCGCCAAGTTCAAGCCAGATTCCAGATTAAACATAACTTCAAAGTCTAAAAGACGAGCAAAATCACAATGTCAAATCCAAGCTGAATCAGCATCATAAAATGGATGTATTTCAATAAAAACCAGCCTCCTAAAAGCATATGCTCATATAAGATCGTCCCACACCATGAAAGATGATAATTTTGTATCTTAAATCTTAACCTAATACTTTATGGTGAATTATATTTGAGAGATGCATAACCCTTTATTTTGCAATTTCCTAGTAGTGTAATGCATTACATTTTTGTGCTTTATGCCATTTATATTACCTCACCTGATGTTTCTAGAGTTTAATCCAACAGATTCAGATTAACATATCTAAGAGCAAGAATTTTGATTGTCGAGAACTGCACAAAAAATGATAAACTTTCCTGTCAACCCAGCCCTAATCATCCTCCTCTTCCTCCTATAACCTCAACCTTCTCCTCCTACAACCTCAATTTCAACCTACCCCTACCCCCACCCCCACCCCCACCCCCACCCCCCTTAAATCACCAGCTTCAACTTTCTTCTCTCCCAAGTGTAATTAAATGAACAATTTGAAAATAGAAAGTCAAAAGGGTAGATTGTAGTAAACATCAAGTCCTATATTTAAAAAAGTGTAGACGACGCTCTCTTTGAGAATGCCGTAACATACCAACAACACTACTATATTACGTTTATCTTTAGCACTCAAAATGCTGTAATTAGTTTCTTTTTAATATAAGAGACTACTTTCAGCAAGATGATAAACAAAATTGGAGTAAGAAGCATCAAAATAAAGAAGACTGTTAGGAAGGACCCCACTTATGTACGAATGGCTAAAATTTGAACTAATATTTATCTTCCTTCTTTAAATGGGCATCAAAAGCGAGAAAATTCACAATTAATTTGCCGAAGTTTATATGTTCAACTTAATGTTAAGTAGTATTGAACAACAAATTGATCACCGAAGAATATTAATCAAATTGATCACTGAAGAATATTAATAAAGCTGATATAACAATGTCGTAGCGTGAAATTCTGATTGCATCATACACGTTTACATCAAACGAAACCTTCACTGAACATATTTTTTTATCTCATTTGTTTCTTAACCCTCACATATTTTTTATCAGCAAATAGACACCGCCTTGATCAGTTTATCACACCAAGTAAACCACTTCCCAAATCAAACAAAGAAACCCAATTACAAGGACACCGCAGTCACATGACCAACTATTTTGAAGAAACAATTACTACTTAACAACAAATACATCACCAAAGAATACTGAGAAGCTATTACAAAAATGTCTCAGTGTCGATTGTATCATACACGTTCACATCAAAAGACAACTTCAGCGAACATAAAGGAAACAATGAGACAGAGAGTCTGGTGAAATTACACTGAACATGAACCTCATTCCCCTACCATATCTCGTATTAAAGGGAAGATGGAAGGCATTCTAATCCATAGGCTTTTTCTACACCATCAAGATGTCCATCTTCAAAGGTAAATATAATGACAAAAAACAGCTTGTGATTAAAATCAGACACACCTTATTGCTTACGTATAGCAGCTCGTCTCAATGATCATTCTTCTGAGAAGTCACATGTACCCCGTAGAGATAAAGTTTCAGCAGAGACTGGATATATCAGAGATAACACAACCTAATCAATCAAACTACAGTTCCGAACAGATCTTACAATGAACAAAGTGTACAACTATCAAATAGAAAAAATATAATGCTTGTGTCATAAGCAGCATGCCTAGTTCAACCAAGTGAGATTAAGAGTTTTGATGGAAAATGAGACAAAGGAACTTTTTCCGCAATACCTTGTAGGTCCTACTTAGCACAATATAGCACTGTTTGAGTGAAGATTTACATATTTAAATTCCACCGCAAGCTAATATTTGGTGCATGAGTCTCTTTCTACAGTGTTGCCTTAGCCATATGATTGTCTAAAAAATAGAAGGTTTCACAATACACCAACTCCTCCAAATCCTTTCTCAACAACTAAACAAACAAAAAATTTAAGAAGTCATCGATTAAGATAGATAATTTGCCTAAAAAAGGATTAGGCTTGCTGGCCATAACATTTCTCCCCCAATGGCCTCCTTCCCAATCAGCAAATTCAAAATCCCGTTAACGTATTCCTTCAACCATTCCCCACCTCAATGACCATATCTCCAAACCTTCTAAAAGACGTGTTAGTTTGCTCCATTCAGAATCTTAACAAGACATGAGACATGTTCCTCTATGAGAAAGAAGTATAGACCACTCTAGCATGTTTAATTAAGAATCTTAAGAAGGCCTGAAGCATATTTACTATACCCTATCTCTTTGCCTTCCCCCTTCTCTTTCCCTTCCCATTTTCCTTCCTCTTCTTTTCCCACTTTCAAGAGAAAATGCAAGTCCAACATCAGTAAAAGAACATTATCCAACTTTCAAAGGATTGAAAGTAACACAGGTAACCACCATAGTCTCGATCAGTCTCACGAGGAAGCTGCCCCTTACCGTGGTCGGTGAAGGAGCCACTTGTCTTGATGTTAGCAGCTCAAAACTCGTCACAATTTAGGTTAGATTAAATCGGATGCTTCAATTAAATGGCAAGGGAAGGCTTGCCCCTATTACACCCTTATGGTGGGACCCTTCCCCGGATTCTCGCCTTGCGAGGACGCCATCGTGCACCGGACTGCCCTTTTTTTTTTTAACTAATAAAGAAGTAGAATGATTTTGTATACTCCATGTCTCCTCCACTATTTATGAGAACCAAGTGTTAATCAAACTGCGTCTATTTGTTAAGAAAAATAATGGCATTAATGTTGTTATTTGATGTGGAAAATTGGTGAAATGAAAACGTAGGTGATGAAATTTTTAATTGAGGTAGAAATCTGAGATTCCGCTGATGAGAGAGAGGTTGATGAACAACAGATCCCATGTTTAACACAGCCTTGTTCATCATGTGTTACAGAGATCCTTAATTCTTTCACAAATGACGATAACAACATAGTTTGATTAGCGGATCAAGTGAGAATTCTTTAATACTCATGTCTTATATAACTGCTTATAATTAATGAAGTATTCAAAAGCTTTTAGAATTAAAAAGTTCATAGTATCATCATCAGCCTTTTCCGCAGAAACAGACTGTATAAAGAAATGATTGGGGATGATTGTCCCCATAGTTTTGGAAGAATATGGCATTTTTGCCTAAAAACTATGAAAATTGAGTAATAATTACTATATAGATTCATACTTCATCATGCTTTATTTAGACACGTAATTTATCCAATCATAAAACGTTCTCTTGCTCTATAGAGAAACTCCAATCAACACAACATAAATCCGCAATAATGTCACCGAGGAATTTCTCCTGAAAAAAATGTAAATTTTTTGCAGAGGCAAGATGGCATGAAACTTGACTTTGAAAATGTCCAGGTAAAAAACTAACCTAAAAAATATAATCGAAATAACATTTATGCTTGAATTTCACTTACCATATGAGTATGTTGTGGGAAGTGCGGATTGTTCCTGAAGACTATTCGGTACAAGAGCTATCTTAGATGCATTCCTACTCCGCGACTTCACTCTTAGAAATCTCCTTCCCATTCAAAGGCATCAACCACACCAAAAATAAGATCTACTCTCTTGTCCAGCCATCGAACCCAGCCTCTTTAATTCTCGCTCATCATGGACACCATTCCATTCAACAGTTGGGGTTATATCTGCAGACGTGCACACACACATAACAATGTAACAACTTAAAAAACACACAGACAAACACACACACACACGTAACAACCTAAAGAAAACAAATGGGCTCAGTTTCATGAAACAATCAGTATGATTACCCTAAAACCCAAATCATTTTAGTCACTTAATTGTCAATCAACACATAAATTACCATCGAACAACCATAAACCCGGATACTCCTGCTTCAGAGGGTTGAGTCAACTGATGTTACGGTGTAAAAACACCCTTCAACGAGGGCCTCCATAAAGTCGATCTTTGCTTGCGGCATTTCTAACTATTCGGTTAGCGTCCTCTCAAATCTCTAGGTTAGGGTTAGAGCTAACAGGGTTAACAGCCGACCGCTCTACCACTGAGCTACTGAGGGAAAAGAGCCTCTTTCCCTAGGCTGGGAAAAGGTAGTTGGTCAGCCGGAAGGGTAGGGCTTCGCTCCACGCGCTCCGTGTGTATTGAATGATGGAATGCATTAAGTCTTTCATTTATCTGATCAATTAAGGGCAGTTCTGCCACAAAGACTGAAGAGGAGCAGAATAGAACCAGAAGTTGAATCCTTTGCTGGTGCTTTTTTAGGTCCAATTCCATCAATTTTGATCACATGCCTAATCAACGCACACAACTCACATAAGGGCCACCAAATAACATAAATTACCATCGAACAACGTAGTGTTACATTTTAGCGTAGTGAGGTCCTGAATCATGGCTAACAAAGGGACACCAAATAAATCAAATCAATCAATGGCTAAAATACGGCTGAAGATAAAAATCAAAAGTTGTTTTTTTAGCAGAGAGTAAGCAGAAATAAAAGCGTAAATAAGGACCAAGGTTTAGATTTTCAGAAGTCAAGCACCAAGAAAATAAACTGACGAAGGAAAATAAATGTAAACTGAAAGCTATAATGCACATACCAAATTAGCAGTGCAATAAAGTGACAACAAACATTAACTAATCGAGATATTAATCAAATGAAACATGATCAATCAAAGCCTAAGCTGGTACATTAATCATCAAAAGACGAACACCCAAACCTGCAGAAAGTAATTAATTAATTACACACTTCGATAGATCCCGACGAAGATCGTTGGCCGACTTATGAACATAGAGTAATCTGAAATAATAACAAACATCCATTAGGACAAAAATCAAAACCACCCATCAAATCAAACTAAAATCATCAACACGATAATTTTTTAAATTAAACGCCGAAAAAAAAGAAAGGAGGAAGCTAAAGCCAGGAGACAAAAATAAGGCAAAAGGCAGTCTTTGATTGGACCCAAACCCCAAACCTTATATTTCTGCCTCCAAAACCTTGTTTCCTAGCTAACACCTACTTAAGCTACAAATACTACTCCTAAATAAGCTGGGGAGTGGTAAATTTATGTAAGTCAACTCACAATGTTGACATTGTTGATTAAGGCAGGTATAAATTGGACTGGATTTGTTACTGACTGATAGTAACATTCTTAACAACTAAAAAAGACAAGATCAAAGAATTAGTATCAATTTTGAATAGACTTATTAAGTTAGCATACAAGATCCCCTAAACTCTCACATTCTTTACATGTTTAATCTTCACCTAGAATTTTCTTCATCATCCTTGATACTCATTTCAGCGGCTGGGACCAATAACCAAAAATATTCAACCCGCCGGGTAACCAGCTTAGTCAACACGCTTACCAGTTTTTATTTTCAACCAAGTAGCACAATTCACAGTTTCTCGATGAAAGGACAGAATGCACAATTAATAATCTGTACAGCTGTCACTGGTTAGATGCAGTAGTAGTAGGGAAGGAAAATAAGTGGAAGAGTAACGAGGAAGTAAGAAAATTGTGTTTATCTCTTTCCCTTCAAAACAAAATCATCGCACAACCAACAAAATAAAATTTGAATTCAAAATTGGTTAAACTTCGAATTCTGATTCAATATTAGAAAATCGAACCAAAGAAATTAATTACCTTGAGTTGGTTAAGATTCGAGGCTGAAAATGATCAAATCATCTCATCTGTCAACAAAGATGTCACTATTGTATTTCCATCAGACTGATTTGTATTAGTGTGGCACTATCATACTAAGGAAAAATAAACTATTAGAGTGACACTATTTATACTAAACAAAAATGAAAGAGAAGGCAATAAAAATAAACTTGGATCCCCCCTTTGTTACAAAAAAGTATGAACTCCAATCACCATAAATACTGCAGAAACAAACAAATGAAGTCCTATAAAATTCAGGAAGCAACTTCTAGCATTGTGGTATCTAAAATATAGCCAAGACACTAACGAAATACACAACTAAAAGTACTAAATAAAAAAATAAAAAAATAAAAAAACACTTGAAACACAATCTAAAAACATCAAAGACAATAGCACCAAATCCTCATACTTGTCACCTAAATTCAACAGTCCAAAACAGAAACATTCAAACCCAAAACATTAAACATTCCAAAGTTCAGTAATGACACAGCTTTGTAACATCAATTTTACCCGAATTACCCGTTCAAATTACTAAGCACTAAATGAGGCGATCACGAAATAGTGGTAACTTACTTTGTTTTCAACAGATAAATGTCTCTCCATACGTCTCCAATCCAATTGAAGACCACCTGCAATAAAAGCACCGTTTCTCAAATCTAAAAAAATCAAAGGCTAGGCTAGTTTCAGAAGGTTACTACTACCTATCAATCCTCAATGTTGATGGTAACATCAATTTAAAACATGGCTAATTTCCCAATTAAGAAATGAAAATCCTTAATTATTAGTCCGATTAATCATTACTAAAAGTGAGGAAGTGGAAAAGGAAGAAAAGGGAACGAATTGAATGAAAGGCAGGGAGGCATTTGAGGGAAAGAGAGAGTGTAGAAGAGTAGAAGTATAGTAGTTGGTCAGAGAATTAGATTAGGATTAGAAAACTTAAAAAAAAAAAAAAAAAAAAAATAAAAAAATAAAAAAAAAAGTTTAAATGTTACTGTTCACTGTGAACAGTAACATTCCTTAGCCAATTTTATATTATACTAGTTGTTGCTCCGCGCCCTACCGGGCGCGGTGCCCCAATTTGGTGAACGTTTTGCGATCTCGTTATGGGACATTGAATCAGAAACTAAAAGATCTATACCCCATTGTAAGTTGAATATCATACGCATACAACTATTTGCTTGTCATCAAATTGTCAATATGAAAAATTTGAGCTGGAGTCGATTAAGTAACAAACCCTTAGATAATTAGAAATGTACAAACCCAAAAGATGTTATAACATCTGGCGTAACAAGGATACTATTTTGTACAAAGACAATATTGGAACACCCTAAAAATGCGCTGTATTTTCTAGTTTTTTTTTATTAGAGTGCGCACATTTCGACGTTTTTTTACCGTCGCACAAATAATTACTGTACAAATTTTATTATCGTCGCACAAAAAATACGTACACAGGCAGTGAAGACAATATATTAAGGCAGTGAGCTTTAATATATTTGTATTGGCCTTGTAACAGGACTAAAAAAATGCCAACCAAGCACAAAAGCCTAATAAGAGATCTCATGTGCCTGCGAATCGTTGTCCTCTACTGTCAAGCTCGCTATCGTATCTGAACTGCAACATAAACGAAAAAAGATAATATAGCCAATTTGCAACAACTGTAAACATAAGATGACGTGAGGAAAGCCTACACTCCAAAGCCCATTCAAATTAGAGAACACCATAATCCAAAAATGCTTGTTTTCGACTTTAAAAACAGAATATCGCAACCGAACTGTCTAACAACTTAAACTCTTAAAGCACCATTAGACATAAACTCTCACAAAAACAAAGGGCCTAGCATGACCCATCAGCTGCACTAATAAAAGGAACATAGTAGACGAGGAAAGAAATGCATACGTACACAAATGCAGAGCAGTTAAATTGAAAAGAGACAATAGTTCTAAATTTCAATATATTTAAGCGAGTTACTTAATACTCCTAGCGGGGAAAAAACATGGGGGAGTGGAGTACTCATGCAGCAAGGAATGACCACTAAAAACGAGAAATCACGCACATAACAACACATCACTATTACTGACCAGTTTTATGAACAGATAAGTGGGGCACTCATGTAGCAAGGAATGACAACTTATCACTAACAAACAAAAAAATTCTGAAAACCTACATCATTAAGAACTTATATGAGCATAAAAGCTACCCAGGAGGGGAACACGGACATATTCGCCAAAATTAATTTAAAAATGTTAAATCTTTATATTGACATTTGTACATAAAGGAACATTTTTGTGCAAAAATACCTCGCTAATAACCACTAACAAGTCTAACTTTGCTCATAAATGAACGTAAGAGAGAAACAAAGGTAACCAAGACAATACAACAGCCTGGGAAGATTTATAAAGAGCACAAAATAACCGAAAACCATCAAATAAATCAACAAAAAATGACGACAAAAAAACACATGGCCAAACCTCCCCAGTTAACGGAAATAAATAAAGAACACAAAATAAATATATGACGCCAACTAATCAGCAAAATAAACAACAACGAACCACCAACATCCCAAATAAGAGTCAATGATGTGAGTGTGACAAAGGACACAAACCCACCCATAATGACAAACCCAAATTGGACTTTGTAGGAAGCAAAACAAGTTGACTTGCTTTTAATACAATTAACTTGACTGAACTCAGTTGTAAGAAGCAGTGTGATTGTAACAAAAAGTTTCAACTGGTATGGTGATTATACAACCGAGTGTAGACTTCATACTAATTAACTGGGCTTTTCATAGGCATGAACAAAGTAAAACACCAAGCAAGTAGCAACACATGCAAAGCAAAGACGCTCTCCCTCTTTTCCTCACACCCTCCTCCCATATCCTTCTCCACACCTTCCCATTCAATTCAAACAAAACAAAGCAAAGACTACCTTTCCCTCTCCCTCCCTCTCAATCTCAATACAATAAAGTAGAAATCATCTTTCCCTCACTTGAAATAAGTGAAATACCAATAAGAGAGACTGAAGTAAGCATAAAAACAACAAAAGCGACTTTAAAACAAATGGAAGTAACCCTGGGCTATAGCAGTTGGGGGTAAAAGCCAAATCACTACGTCAGCACATCAAAAAACTTTATTCCTCAATTATCCGCCAAAGTAACTCAGAAATCAAAAATCAGACCAAAACCCGAAAACCAAACTCTAAAAACAACAACAGATCAGAAAATTCCAGACGTAACAAGCTGAAATAAGAATTTCAGACACAATACTTCTAAAAATAATTAAAGCATAGATAATTTGAATGAAAAAAGTCAATAATCAGTCGTACCTTAAAGGCTTTCTTCAATCAGTTTCAGATAGTTTCAGATAACCTCGTAGTTATACAACTCCACCAAACACTGCTTCAAGTTCTCCACTCGTCTCCCATCCTACAAACATTGAATTTCTCATATCAGGGTAGACTCCGATACACCGGTACCCAAATCAACCATAAAGCTTCAATCTAGAAGGCAATCTTCAAAAAGGCGTGTGACAATGACCATCTCTTTATTTCAGAAAAGGAAAATATAAATTTTGATAAAACTACCTGCCTCAAAACTTTCCGAGTAATCTCTTCGTGACTACCTTTATATTACTTGAGTACCTGAGTACCTCTGTGTAAAAGTGGCAGGAAAATAAACATCCATTAGGCTCCTTAAGAAGACGGTGAAGAAAGCAAATTTAAAGATCTTGACAAATAGAAATGGAACACAAACACAACGATAGCCATCTATAGCCCCTTCAAATAAAACATCACGAAACACAGATCAATCCACCGTTAATGATAAAACCATAGGTACTTGGTTTGGGTTGATATGGATCGAGCTTTGTTAGTACACTTCGATATGCACAAATCCTAAACCCCAATTTCAATTTCACTCTCTGACACAATAAATCAAACATTTAAAAGAACCATTTATTTACCTACCACCTACTTCGGTAGATTTGACTCAATTTAAACCATACTCCCCTCCCCGTCTCAATCATTTGTTTACCTTTTTATATTCTTTTTGTAGCTTGTTTTAATCAATCGTACGCAAATGATTGAGGCGAAAGAAGCAATAAACTAATTACAAATCTAGTTAATCACACCAACAAAAATCTAAACCCCACTAAACCAAAAAACTAAACAAATAACTAAACGTAAATTATTATAATTATACATAAATTTCAATAACAAAAAGGATGAAACCCTTCAAGAACTAAACTAAATTATAAAAAAAGGTTTAAATAGATACTTACATAAAAAGGAATAACTTCTTTTTTGTCAAAAGAGTTTGGATAATAACATCCTGCCATTTTAAGATCTAATATTTTACAATGGTAATTATGATTATCCTCCATTAATTAAAGCCGTAAAAGTTTTAAAAAAAATAAAACCAAAAAGTACAAGAAAGAAGGAAAAGGGATAGATTAATGAAGTAAAGAAACTTAATTTTATAAAGGTAGTTGAAGATAAATCAAAGATACTCACACTTCAATGAAACTATGGAGTAACATGAAAGTTCAAGAAATTTTTACGAGAACACAAGGGGGAAAAATCCAACGAAATATATTGATAAGACATAGTAATGTCCTTACAAGAATTAAAGAGAAATCATGAATTCATGAAATTGGATTTATAATTTAGATTGAAATAAACTCCATACTGAAATCCAAAGACAGAATTGTTAATTTTATTTCAGCTTCCTTGGTGATAATCCATCTTAGCCAGTCGTCGTCCTATAAGCATCCTCAACAATGAAAAATTATTGGACAAGATTATTCTTTCACTCACCTAAGATCGTGCACACCAAACTCCAACGTCGAAAATTCCTATCTTCAGCCTGATTGAAGTTAAATATAAGCAATATAATTGCAATCACAACCAAAAAAGCTGCAAATATAAGCAATATAATTGCAAAAACCTTATAATATGGGCAAAAAAACCAAAAATAATCTAAACTGAATCTACAACCTCATAAAAGGTGCAAAAAAATAAGCCATAGAATTGTAAAAAGCGTATAATACAAACAAATCAAAATAATGTACAATTAAAAAATAGACAAACAAAAGCTATAGTCGGAAAAAAAAAACATATTAAGATTAGAATGGATAAATACAATAGGAGGTAGAATGACAGTAAAATGTAATTGGAAGAGTGAAAGAGTAAGAACAAATAAACAATAAAAGGAGCTCCACTGAAGAAAGTGTAGTCATCAATGTATAACGATACACACGTAAGAGAATGAAGCGCCACACCTGGATGATTAGCAGGTAATAGTTCCAGCTAGTTCCAGCTGCAGACCTGGCATACTTAAAACAGCCAACAACATAGTTATAACCAGATCATCTCGTGCGTATTCTTTTCATTTTTTTGGTCTAACTAAAGTGAAGAATTGAGGTGTCGTGCCGTGTCGGTGTCGGACACGCGACGCGAAAGCTAAGTGAAGTGTCGGAGTAACATAGGCATGCATTACTATATATAGTGAGCGCATTTGAACTGGACTATTCGTACGCTACAATGGCTAGCCTTCATTCATTTCAAAGAGTGTAGAAGTTAAAACGTAAAACACTAACCACGGGCCCAAGCAGACACACATGATGTGGAAACCATGTATCCCTGAAGAGTCAGAACTGACAATCAAAGAACCTGATAGTCTTCTGAAGGTGTAGGTCGAATTGTTGACATGGCTGCCACCTGCGACTGTAATGGTAAACAGAAATACATAACTATCTGCATTAAGCATGATAAATTGTGAGAGCCTACTACTACATAAGAGAATAAAACTAAAGAGTAAATGGGCGCCCTCACTCATAGTCAACCGATGAAAAATATAACTCATATAAACTTGTGGAAGGCTTTTTTCAGCCTGAGACAATTGATACCAATCCCCTAAACTTATTATGTGACTAATCCATTAGAATTGGGTTGGTGTCATAAGTAAGATGCCTCGTACAAGACGCACCGGTAAAAGCTAGCTTGGTAAGGTTGTAATAGTTGTTCAAGTAAAAGAATGAAATGAAGATGATAATAGAGGTAGATGGGAGGTGAGAAGCCAATACACAAAATCAGAAATTTATTACCACTATTATCAACCACTAAGGACAACCTACAACATGACAGATTAAACAATCTCACCATAGATCTTCAAAACCAACAACCTAATTCATAATGCATGTCTGAAAAAAAAAGAAATTACAATTTTTAGTAGGTAAGACGAGCAAAAAATAGTGCCTATAAGAGAGTGACGTGAGGCAGTCAGGAACAACTATTATAGCTAGCATAACCATGCTGAAAAGTTATTCTAGCAGGTAGGCTCACAAATCTAACCGATTAAGCATAAATGAGAATTAGCAATATGCACGGGAAACCCACGAAAGCCTTCACTCCTTTAGAAGTCTTACATCATAAGGAATGCCATTAACATTGTAAAATAGTAACCATTCA
>JAIUZE010046444.1:0-38597 GCA_022085475.1 Heliosperma pusillum
ATCATTTGAATGACCAACAAGGAGCGGCATTGATTAAGAAGATGGTTGAATCGGAGTCTAGCTATGGTACTAGTTCTAGAGGAAATAGCTTGAGAAGGAGTTCTAAGTACCCAAGTGAGAACTTTTCAAATGCGGATACCAATGCCAAGATTGATTTGCTCACACAAACTTTTACAAAGGGTTTTGCCGAGCTTCAAAAGGCTCAAAATCAAAGTCAAGGCCATCATGTGAATGAAGCTAGTGGGTCTTATGCACCTCCTATGGTGGAAGCTTATCAAACCCCTACTTGTGAAATTTGCAATGGGTATGGACACACCTTTGAAGTTTGTGGGTATAATATTTCTTATAACAATGAAGGAGGAAATGACTACCAACATGTGAATGCATTCCAAGGTATCAACAACAACCCACGACCCTCAAGGCCTCAATTTCAAAGTCAAGGAGCTTACAACCCAAATTCCAATTTCTATCATCCAAATTCGAAATTTCACCCAAACATGAGTTACAAAAGCCAAAATGTGTTAAACCCACAACACACACAAACTCAACCTTCCAACCCTCCGGGTTTTTCTCAACCTAGAGGAGGAGGTCAATTTTCAAGAGGAAATTACAATAATCAATTCAACAACTCTCAACAAGGTCAAGGATCCAACCAATTCCAAAATCAACACTTCAATGATCAAGGTTACAATAACCAAGGTAACTTCCAAAACCAAGGTAATTGGCATCAAGGTCAAGGAAATTGGAATCAAAATCAAGGGAACCAAAACTTCAACAATCAAGGCCAAGGTAATTTTTACCAAGGCAATCAAAACAATCAAGCAAGTCAAGGGGTTCCCGATCAATCTTTCCAAGGCCAAGGGTCAAATTTTAACAACCACCAAGGGTCAAATTTCAACAATCAAGGTTCAAGGGGGCAACAAGGAAATTTCCATAACAATCAACAAGGAAACTTTAACAACCAAAGAAGCAACAACCAAGGTTCAAGTAGTCGGAATGACTATGCTTTTGCCCTTCCTTTGACAAATCAACCCCACCAAGCGAATGATCCTTCAATAAGTGAAGTTTTGCAATTAGTCAAAAACATGGAAATCCAAAACAACTTGGCTTTGCAAAATGTCACTAATGCTCACAAAAAGGAGGTGAGAGAATTGGAAGCTAGGTTAGCTTCTCAAGCTTTGAACAATCCTCAAAGGCCTCCAGGAGGTCTACTTGCTCAAGGGAAAAGCTCCAAGGATGCTTCATCAAGCCACCACGCATGTGCGGTGACTTTAAGAAGTGGACTAGTGCTTGATAACCCCTACATGGATATGATGAATGATGAGATTCCAAATGATGAGCATGTTGAGGAAGGAGAAGAATTTGAAGAACCCATTTTGACTCCTACCTTGGAGATAAAAGATGATGGAAAGGGTGAAGATGATCAACCCAAAGAGGGAGAAGAAGGGTATGTCGAAATTATGCCTTATGAGGAGGAGATGAACAAGGATGTCAATGATGACGGAGTAGAGGTACAACCACTAGCAAGAGCTAAGGTAACCAAGAAAACTCCCATGCCAAAGGTATCTTTTAGTACTCCACTTGTTGTTTCCGATATCCCCTACCCCTCTAGAGCTTTGAAAACTAAGGAAAACTTCAAGTTCACCCAATTTAAAAAAATGCTTGAGGGACTTGAAGTGACCTTACCTTTCACCGATGTTATACTAAACATGCCCACATACTCAAAATTTCTAAAAGACATCTTGACTCACAAGAGGACTTTGGGTACCCAAGATGTTATGATTATGGAGGCGGAGTGTAGTGCTCTCCTCATTAATCCTAACTCTTTCAAAATGCCAAAAAAACTTGGGGACCCCGGAAGTTTCTCTATCTCTTGTGTTGTGGGGGGAGTCATGATTTCAAGGGCATTATGTGACAATGGTGCAAGTGTAAGTGTCATTCCCTTAACTATTGCTAAAAGAATTGGACTTGAAAGTTTAACCCACACTTCTATGACTCTACAACTAGCGGATAGGTCCGTTAAGCAACCTTTGGGTGTGCTTGAGGACGTACCCGTTAAAGTTGGCCAATTTTTGATCCCCACGGATTTCGTTGTCCTAGATATCCCGGAGGATAGCCACACTCCCATCATCCTCGGTAGGCCCTTTTTGGCTATCGGAGGAGTCCTCATTGATGTGAGGGACGGGCGGCTAACCTTTAGGGTGGGGAACGAAACCCTTGAATTTAATCTTCCACATCTAGTGAAGGGACCAATGTTTCACAAAGCATGCTCGGTAGAAGTCATTGAAGAAGTGGTTGAGAAGGTGCATGAAGAAGAAAAATGTGAAGAAGAAGCTCTACAAGTGGCACTCCATGATGAGGAGATGGGAGATGACCACGAGGTAGATGATGATCTAATGAAGAAGGTGGAGGGCCTTCTCCCTCCAAAGGTACAACTTAAGCCCTTACCTCCCTCACTTAAGTACTCTTTTTTAGGTGAGGGAGAAACTTATCCCGTTATCATTAATGCTAATTTGAGTGAAGTCCAAGAACTTGAACTTTTGAAAATCTTGAAAACTCATAGGGGCTCACTTGGATATAGCATTGATGATATCAAAGGCTTAAGTCCTAATCTTTGCATGCATAGAATTGTCTTGGAGGAGGGTAGCAAACCTAAGGTAGATGGGCTACGTAGGTTGAACCCTAAGATGGCGGAAGTGGTGAAAAATGAGGTGATGAAGTTGCTAGAGGCCGGGATAAGTTACCAAATAACCGATAGCTCTTGGGTGAGTCCCGTCCATGTAGTGCCCAAGAAAGGAGGGGTAACTATGGTGGAACAAGAGGATGGGACTCTCTTAGCTTCTAGGCCCGTGACCGGGTGGCGGATGTGCATTGATTATCGCAAATTAAATGCCGCCACCCTCAAAGACCACTACCCCATCCCCTTTATTGACCCAATGCTTGAAAGGTTAGCGGGGCATTCTTACTATTCATTTCTAGATGGTTATTCCGGGTTTTTCCAAATCCCCATACACCCGGAAGACCAAGAGAAAACCACATTCACTTGTCCCATAGGATTTTATGCTTATAGGAGGATGCCCTTTGGGCTTTGTAATGCTCCGGGGACTTTCCAAAGATGTATGACGGCAATTTTTGCCGATTTTCTTGAGAAGAGTATGGAGGTCTTCATGGACGACTTTAGTGTCCATGGAGACTCATTTGATCTTGGGCTATTGAGTTTGTCTCATGTTTTGCAAAGATGTGAGGAGCACAACCTCGTCCTCAATTGGGAGAAGTGCCACTTTATGGTGGAGGAGGGGGTTGTGCTTGGTCACATCGTGTCTAAGAGAGGCATAGAAGTTGATATGGCTAAGGTTTCGGTAATAGAAAACTTGTCACCCCCTACTAATGTGAAGGGAGTGAGAAGCTTTCTAGGCCATGCGGGCTTTTACCGACGTTTCATCAAAGACTTTTCTAAAATAGCCAAGCCTTTAACTTCTCTTCTTCTCAAAGACACACCATTTGTATTTGATGAATTTTGCTTGAGTGCTTTTTGTAGGTTGAAGGAGGCTCTTGTGACGGCTCCCATAATCCGATCACCGGATTGGAGCCTTCCCTTCGAAGTTATGTGCGACGCCTCCGATTATGCGGTCGGGGCGGTGCTTGGCCAAGTTGTGGACAAGAGGCACCATGTAATCTACTACACAAGCAAAACTCTTGATCAAGCCCAAGTCAACTACTCTACGACGGAAAAGGAAATGCTAGCCATTGTTCATGCCGTGGAAAAGTTCCGGCAATACTTTGTTGGTGCTAAGGTTGTGGTATACTCGGATCACTTCGCTTTGAGGCAATTGTTAGTGAAAAAGGATGCAAAGCCAAGGCTCTTGAGGTGGGTTCTTTTACTTCAAGAGTTTGACTTGGAAATTAAAGACAAGGCGGGGTCGGAGAATGTTGTTGCCGACCACCTATCTAGATTGACTACCGAAGATCATGGGTTGAAGGATGAGAGTGGCCCGATCAATGAGTGGTTGAGAGAAGATAGTTTGATGATGATAGGTGGTAAATCACCATGGTTTGCGGACTTAGCCAATTTGATTGTGAGCGGGTTTATTCCGGAAGAGTTGGATGCTAGAGCTAGGAGGAAGTTGAAGCATGACTCAAAACGCTATTTTTGGAATGACCCACATCTTTTTCGCAAGTGTGGTGATGGCATGTTTCGAAGATGTGTTCCTAGAGAAGAAGGCATGGAGATAGTCGATAGAATTCACAACTCGGCCTATGGGGGCCACCTTGGTACATCTCGCACCATTGCAAAGGTGTTACAAGGTGGTTTCTTTTGGCCATCTATGTTCAAGGATATCCACTACTTTGTCAAATCTTGTGATCGATGCCAACGAACGGGGAATATAAGTCAAAGAAATGAGATGCCCCTTCAAAACATTCTTGAGATTGAGCTTTTTGATTGTTGGGGAGTTGATTTCATGGGACCATTCCCCAACTCTTGTGGGAATGAGTACATTTTGGTAGCGGTGGACTATGTGTCCAAGTGGATTGAAGTCGTTGCCACCCCAACAAATGATGCTAAGGTTGTTATCAAACTCTTCAAAAACACTATCTTTCCGAGATTTGGGACCCCAAGGGTGGTGATTAGCGACGGGGGTTCGCACTTTAGGAAGAGCACTTTCAAGATCTTGCTTTCTACCCATGGTGTCACTCATAAGACCGCTCTTGCCTACCACCCTCAAACTAGTGGGCAAGTGGAGGTCTCAAACCGTCAAATAAAAGCCATCTTGGAGAAGACCACTAGCAAAGGTAGAAAGGATTTGTCTCAAAAGCTTCCGGATGTTCTTTGGGCCCTTCGCACCGCTTTCAAAACTCCACTCGGCACAACTCCCTACAAGCTTGTCTATGGCAAAGCTTGTCACTTGCCAATCGAGTTGGAGCACAAGGCATGGTGGGCCTTGAAAGAAATGAACTTTGACATTGATATGGCCGGAGAGCTACGTTTTCTCCAAATGAGTGAACTTGAAGAATTAAGACTTGATGCCTACGAGAGCTCAAAGATTTACAAGGAGCAAACAAAGAAATGGCATGATGCCAAATTGGTTGATAAAGATGTAAAAGTGGGTGACCAAGTCCTACTCTATAATTCTAGAGTCAAGTTGTTTCCGGGAAAGCTACGCTCGAGATGGTCGGGTCCTTTCAAAGTTATCGACATTTCACCACATGGAGCTTTTGAACTTTGGAGCGAAGAAGGTGGTAATTTCAAAGTCAATGGGCATCGAGTGAAAAGATATTTTGATGGCGATGAAAAAGGAACGGTGGAAGTACTCTTCCTTGGGGATCCACTTCCCGAGGAGGAGTCTTGTTTGTAAACTCTTGTGATTTGATAGGTTTGGTGGAGTCCCTCAACAACCACCAATTTTTTGTATATAGCATGCATATTAGGAGTAGTTGTGAAGATTTGGTTTTGTGTACTCGGGTATTTCGTCTTTAGGAGGAAGATTTAGGTAGGTTTGAAGCACTTGTAGTCGGGTTTGGATTGAAACCGTGTCTTTGGGAATATGTTGGTAGGGTCGAGTTTGTTGGTGACT
The DNA here is from genome assembly GCA_022085475.1 of Heliosperma pusillum. Lineage (NCBI taxonomy): Eukaryota > Viridiplantae > Streptophyta > Magnoliopsida > Caryophyllales > Caryophyllaceae > Heliosperma > Heliosperma pusillum. Next base: position 5,574 of record JAIUZE010046444.1, read on the forward strand.
TGGGTTTCTTTGGGGATTTGTTGTGAATTTGAAGACGAGGTGAAGACGAGAAGAGGTGTTCCAGGCCGGTCGACCGGCAGCCGGGGTGCCGACCGGCCCAGAGCACTCCAGAAGGTGAATTTTGAAGACGGGGAATTGAAGTACAGGTATTCCAGGCCGGGCGACCGGCGGCCGGTGTGCCGACCGGCCTGGAGCTCATTATCATTGAAGGCGAGTTTTTGGAAAATTTTGACCTGTGCTCTAGGCCGGTCGACCGGCAGCCGGGGTGCCAACCGGCCCAGAGCACTCCAGAAGGCGAGTTTGAAGATTGTGTTATTGAGTAGCAGGTGTTCCAGGCCGGTCGACCGGCAGCCGGGGTGCCAACCGGCCTGGAGCACATTACCATAGAGATTGGATTTTTGGAAGTTTTTGACCTGTGTTCTTGGCCGGTCGACCGGCGGCCGGTCTGACAACCGGCCCAGAGCACTAGACCTGGCAAACGGGTCAACCGGGTCGGGTTCGGGTCGGGCCAGTTCGGGTCGGGTCAGTTCGGGTCTTTCGTTAATTTCGGGTTAATTCGGGTCGGGTCGGGTTATTTCGGGTTTCGGGTTTGTTTCGGGTTAGTTGTCGGGTCTGTTTCGGGTCAACCGGGTCGGGGTATTTCGGGTCGGGTCATTTTCGGGTCAAAGAATAAGAGATAAAAGGCCATTTTAAGTCTTTTCGGTTCAATTAAAGTTATGTTTTGTCGGGTCATTTTCGGGTTGAGTGGTTTTGGATCGGGTTATTTTCGGGTCGGGTCAGTTACGGGTCAAGAAGGATCGGGTCATGTTCGGGTCGGGTCGGGTCTAATCGGGTTTCGGGTCACATTCGGGTGTTGTAGTTCGGGTCAATTTCGGGTCACGGGTCGGGTCATTCGGGTCAGGTCAATCGGGTCGGGTTGCTTTTGCCAGGTGTACAGAGCACCACATACCTGAAATGTTGAAGGTTGAATATTTTGAGCTGAGTTCCAGGCCGGTCGACCGGCAGCCGGGGTGCCGACCGGCCTAGACTACCTGAACACGAGAAAAATCAAAAAACAAAAAAAAAACAGAATTTTTGTATTGGGTTCCAGGCCGGTCGACCGGCGGCCGGTTCCCTGACCGGCCCAGAACCCAACCCGTGGCTAATATCACTCGTGAGCCCTTATTTTTCTTTCTTTCTTCTTGTTTTCTTCTCCATTCTTCTTCTTCCTTCCTTCAAACCCACAAATAATCCCCACAAAAACCTCACAAAATCTCACTAAAATAACCACAAAACTCACCCAATCCCACATTCAACCCATCAATTAACCCACTACATCACCCAAAATCATCCCCCACTTCAAAAACCCCAATTTTTCCCTAATGTTTTCTCCTTTCAATTGACTATTCCGAAAATAAACTCACCATGGCTCAACCACCAAGGAAAAGAACAAGGGCTCAGCTTGAGGCGGAGTTAGAAGCTAGACTTCAGCAACTTACGGCGGGTATGGGTCTGGATGACGATTTTCCCGATATCGTCTTCGTCAGCGAAATTGCGAGAGGTAAATTTCAATGTTTAAAACGCAGAAGCCTTCCCCACTCCCGTTTTATTTGTCGGAATACTATGCGAAACCTCGGCCTTGATACGGTCACTCTTGAGCTTTTCAAAGGTTTGGGGATGGGGGAACTCTACGGTCAGCACTTCCGTACTTACCCCCGTCTTACATGGGAGTTTTTAAGCTCCTTTAGTCATGAGAAGGATAGGAATACGGGTATGGTCAAAATGGTATCTTTCCGCCTCTTGAATATCGCCTTTAGCATTCCCCTTGAGAAATTTTGTAAGGTTTTAGGGGTCAAATTTCATAAGTCATACAAAGTCCCCGACAACTTTAATGTGAATGATGTGTGGACTGCTATATCGGGTTTTGAATTTGAGAAGGGGTCTAAGAGGCCGACAAATGCTTGCCACAATGCCCCTATTAGGTTTTGGCACCGTTTTATGGGTTGGACGTTATTTGGGAGAGAGGAGTGTCATAATTTTCGGGCTGATGAGCTCTCGATTTTGGCGGCTTACTTGTTCCAAAAGCCGATTAGATTTGGAGACAACATTGGTAACTATGTCGCTCTCCACTTTCAGAAAATTGCCAATGACCCATTTAGCCCGACCGGAATCCATTTAGGGGGAATTGTCACCAAGATTGCCCATGTCCTATGTAGAGATGCTCTAGATGAGCGTAATTTGAGGTGTTTAGGGGGATGCTCCTTGTTGACGGAGGATTACATTTCAAAGAAGCTTGAGTGGGTAGTGAAGAGAGTTGAGGACGGGAAGACGTATTGGAGGATTCGAGGGGTAAATTCAATTCCCCTCCCGAATAGTGCGGCTATGAAAGTGGTTCCTGATAGCGCGCACTATCTTCTCCCCCTAGAGGAGGAGAACCCTCCACCACCACCTGAAGAAACCCCGGAAGATCAACTAGCTCCAGTTACCACATTTAGGCGAGATCCTACTGCCCCCGTCACCACATATAGGAGAGAGCAGCAGGGCCCCACTTCCACCACCTTGCCTTATCTGAACCCCTTTTATCATCAGCAGCAGTGGCGTCCTTGGCCCAATTCATCCCAACCCGACGCATCCACTTCCACCACTACCAGTTACCCACCTTTGGATCCTTCCTTGATCCAGTTCATGGCCGATATGACTTTGGCCTCCGAGGCAGCAGCTACGGAGAGAGAGGCAGCGGCTAGGGAAAGAGAGGCGGCAGCTAAGTGGCGAGAGGAGGAAGCTCGGGATAGAGCTCTTTTGTCGCAGAGGATGGACATGATGTATTATGATTTGGCTCTTGTCCAATACCCTTCTTACGATAATTGGTGTAGGGAGGGGTATAGGGAGCCAGTTGGCCCCCATCCGTCCTATTTTATGTGGCCAGAGGGCGGGTATGACCAGGGTTCTAGGGTGTTCGGAGATTTCAATGTTCAGCCAGACTATTATTCTTCTGCGCCGGGTTTTACTCAGCCGGTAGTTGATGAGGAGGAGGTGGACCCAGAGATTGCGGCTCAGAATGCCGAGTGGTTTGACAGGATGGGTCCACGGTTCGAGATTGTGGAGGGTGGCGGCTCTGGTTCGGGAGCCAGGGATGTAGATGCGTCTTTTGCAGAGGCCAGTCATGGCCAATTTGATACTACATCCTCTGATTTCACTGGATACTCCTGAGGCCGGAAACCCATGAGTATGATCCCTTTTAATCCAAATCTTCACCATGTTTATATTTTTGCATGCATTTAGATAGTTGTATTATATCTTAGTTTAGTTATCCATCTAGTTGCATCCATTTAGGCTTGCATTAGATTTTAATTTTGTAACATATCGTCACATGTTAGCCTTGCATCCATATAGCGTAGTTGCATTTTGTTTGGTGTCATTTTTAGACTTTCCCGTGGTTGGTACCCCCATGAGGGGCGTGCAGTTATGCATTTTACCGCCACGACGAGACTCCGATATGGCACACTAGACTTTCCTGTGGGAGGTACCCCCATGAGGGGCTTGCATTTATGCACCTTACCACCGCAGTGAGACTCTAGATTAGCATATAGTGTAGTTTGCATTTTCTCATATCATGCCTTTGTATTATATCATTTTGCATTTACTTTTAGGAATTTTATTAAGTTCATGCATTTACTTCGAGCTAACCCTCTTGTATATATTGTTCATATTGTGATTACCCATCAAAAATCAAAAACCCCAAAAACAAGTTTTTATTTTTCAAAATATTTAAAAACCCAAAAACATGTTATTTGCTTTGAATTCACCCCTCACACCATGTAAATACCAAGTGTGGGGAGGGAATTCCCAAAAAATTGAAAAACCCAAAAAAAAATTTTGTTTTGTTTTTCCTTTTCTTTTTTCTCTCCTTTCATATTTGAGTCACTTACTCGGGGACGAGTAAGACTTAAGTGTGGGGAGGACTTTATTTCCTTTGTATTTATCGTTGATTTTTGAAAAAAGTTGAAAAATGCCTAAAAATCGAAAAAAAATTGAAAATTTTCCAAAAAAATATATGTTTAGATTAGTTTGTATATAGTTTATTTTGTATATATTGCCGTGTGTTTCTTTTTATTATTTCCATCCATAGGTGCGCCCCACATCATATGAGGCACGAAAAAGGGAAAATGAAGACGCTTTGGTGAGATCTTTCCTATTTCTCTTCTCCCTTATCTCCTTTCCTTCTTACTTGAGGAAGGGATGTGTTGATGACGATGGTGTGAATTTTGTTGATTGGCGTGTGTGCCACTTGTGTGCTGTTAGGAGATAGCATTAGCTTATGTGTCATATAGTCGGTTAGAGCATGTGCATTTAGGTTGTATATATGCTAGATTGCATCATGGCATATAGTTGCATTTAGAAAAAATGTTTTAATAATTGTCTTTTTGGAAAACTTGTTGAATGTGCATAGTCCCTTTTTGCTACTTTTTATTCATAAAGTGTTCATCTTAATCGTGGAATTTTAGACGCCCTGGGTTGTGCATTTTTAGTGAGTTTTAACCCGTCTACTAATGCCGAGTCACGAGTTTGCGCTTATTCCACCTCGACAACCTCGAGTGATGTGATTATTCCGATGGTAGAAAGGATTCTTAGGTGACCGTTCTTGCTATGCAACCAACCATGATTCATTGTTCTTACACTTTTGCTCAAAAAAAGGAAACAAATCAAACAAGCTGAAAATATTGAGTCAATTATCATCTTTTCTTGTTTTCGTCGAGGAAGTGCAAAACGGAACTTCTAGGGATTCTAGTGGGCCCATATCTAGGCCCCCTTTCGATGCCACTACGGTGGGGATACCCCTATTGTTGGGTCCGACCGCATGTCCTTGACGGAAACCGTGTGCTTTCATGCCAAAAATTGCAAACCAAAATGCAAATCAAAAAGAAAGAAAAAGAAAAAGAAAGCAAAGTGTGAAATGAAAAGTTTTGCAAGCACTTAGACTCAAATCTCAATTTCCTTTTATCCTTCTTGAATCGTTTACCTTTGAAGTTGCATAGTGAGACGGGACGACCCTTGTGTCTCATTTATTTGAGAAACGTGAATTCCATATGCTATTGTGCTTAATAACGTCACGAGGATTTCATTTCCATCTTCCATTTTATCGCTTTTGGCCAAGCAAATAGTAGACGGGGTTCAAAATTATCATTAGACTTGCACCGTTTGGAGGCGAATATTTTTCCATGCTTTATGATATTAGTGGCTTATAAGGATCATGCATTATTTAGACGGTTTTCCTTTTAGATATTTCCGTCACATGGATGAGGCATGTGATTTTTCTTTTGTTAGATGCATCTTTGTCATGTTCTTACGTGTTTTTCATTTGGATGCGTCGAAATTTTGAGCAAGCCCCTACTTGCCTTGCAAGGAGGTACTCTACCTCATGAGTATCTCGTTGTGAGTTGAAGGGACGGAGGAGGCCCGTTAATTGCCTACCGTCGGATATTATTAATAGTTTAGGTTGTAGCCTTAATATTAGAGTAGTATTGAATAAGGGTCCTTATGGGTCTCGAATTTTGTTTACTTACTCGGGGACGAGTAAGTCTTAAGTGTGGGGAATTTTGATAAGCATTTAATTAGTCACATTTTCCCTCATTTTCGTCCCCATTTTGGTCCGTTTACACGGATTTGCGTGCCCTTGATTGCATTTTGCTTCCCGATTTCCCGTGCTATGAATGTCGGTCTTAATTTGTAGGAATTAAGGCGGAAATGAAGAAATCGGAGCGTAAGGGTCTTGCATGAGTCGGGATTCGAAGATGAGACGAAGAAGTGAAGAAAGCTTGCCCAGGTGGTGCAGGCCGGCCTACTGACTGGCGGCCGGCCCACCGGCCCAGACCACTACTCCACAAAGAATGAAGAAAGAAAGAGTGGAAGAATTGGTCAGGTAGTGCCGGCCGGTCGACCGGCGGCCGGTCTCCTACCCGGCCTGCACTACATCAGAATGATCATTAGCATGAAAAAGTGCTCCAGGCCGGTGGGGGATCGGCGGCCGGTTGGCCGGCCCAGACCCCCATTTTCCATACTTAGAAGATTTTGAAGAATTTTGAAGGCGAGTAGATGGGAGTTACTGATGTGCTCCAGGCCGGTCAGAGGCCCGGCGGACGGTCGACCGGCCAAGAACACAAGGCTGAAAATTCGCCCTCTTCTTCTAATTTCTTCCTTAATTTCGAGATACCTATATATACCTGAGTGCACGATATAAGCATCACTTAGCTATTATTAGACTACTAATATCCGAATGAGTATTAGCGCACTCGACGCCCTTTCAACTCACATAGTCAATGATCATGGGAAAGATGCATGACTTGCAAGGCAAGTGAGGTCTTGCACAAAATGGATGAACCAAACAATTTAGCAATTAATCATTCAATAAACGGTTCACAAAGGAACAAAATGACTACCTTCCTCATCTAGGTAGCCGAGGCCAAAGCCAACAAGTAAGTGGTTTTATTCATCCGATCATTCCTCAAATAGTAGTCAAATGTCTAATTAAGAAATTCCATTAAAAATCTAAGAAAACTACGCTTACAAATGCATGAAATTGCTTAGGCGTCCGCCCTACCTTCCAAAAACTAGTAATGCAAGGATGAGAGATTGTGGAATAGGATTCCCGTGTGTTTAAATCCAAAAGCGGTGGTGTGGTCGTCCTCTTATCAATGTTAAGAGGTAAGGGTCTACCCATTTTGGTGACTTATTTGATATTTGTTTTGGGAATATTTTTGGGTTTTTGATGTTTGCCCCAATTATTCGATTTTTTTTTTCTTTTCCCCTTTTTTTTCTTCTCTTTTTTAGTGCTTGTTCGGGATTGACAATTCTTTTGTGTGTGTTTCAACAATTTGGACCCACCGCTATATAAGTGCTCGAATGGGGGTACAAGCATAACGGTGGACACCCATATTCCCAAAGATTTAACCGTTGATCACCCACCGAAATCTTTCAACTTGCGCACAATGTGCCAAGTTGGGTGGCCGGGAGTGACGGGAGTCCTTAAAAGAATATGAGTGTGAAAACATGATTAAGGAATTGTGTATATAGATGATCAAAATGAAACAACACTTTTATTTAGGGAAGTTTAAGCACTAAAAATGACCTCCGTGGTCGCCTTCGTCCAACCACCACTCAAGGATGTTCCACAACACGGGTTGAAATGGGATGAAAAACCTTGCAAAACTCGATTTACATTGACCTAGGCCGTTTGGACGCCTAATATTAACTCATGTAAATGCAAGCATTGTTTTCAAAAGAGTTTTTAAATAAATTTCAAAGTTAGAGAAATGACCACTAACATTCGGAATGTTCAAAATCATTAAACCAATTATCCGTATTTTTGGTATTTTCTTTGAAAACATTTTTTGATGCAACTACACTACATGAATGCAACTAGATATTAACAAACTTATCATGAATGCAAACTAAGTACACCAATGCAACAAATAAACATGCAAACTATAATAGCAAAGCAATCCTAACCTACAACACAACATTCCACAACCACCAATTTCTCAAATCATCATCAACAAGTCAAAAATCTCCCAACTTCTCATGTGAAATTACAAGAAAAGAAAGGGTGAAGGTTGGAAAGATCATACCAAATCTACACTCATAAACCTTCGTTCTTGTCTCCGATCATTGGTTGCGGAACCTACACAAGTGAACAACTACGCACAAGCACAAATATATACAAAGAACACGTATTTTTGGATTTTTCAAAATTTTCAAATTTTTTATTTTCACAACAATCCCTACACTAATCTCCTCCCCACACTTAAACCGGACATTGTCCTCAATGGTCCAAATGCTAGGAGAAGAAGGAACATAAAGAACAAGTTTTTTGAATTTTTGATTTTTGAATTTTTGAATTTTTTTGTTTTTTGTGAAAAGGAAAATAACGTGTTTTTGAAAATTTTGATAGCAAGAGTACGTAAATAAAAATGCAATAAAGAATAAGAAATCTAAACTAAATGCAAGCTAACTATATGAATGCAAGGTTGTTTATTGAGAATGCCTAAGGAAATTTTTGGATTAGAGAGAGTTTGGATTTTCAAAGTGGGGGTGGTTAAGGGACAATATTCAACTCATGAGTGGCTCTAAAAGTATGATAATCATCTAAAGTGTACATGCTCAAAGTTAGAGTTGAAGTGATCCACTTACTTGAAACCCACAAGGGAGAAATTTCAATCTTTCTCCATTTGCATCATAGTTGCTCAAAGCCCTTAGCAACTTGTCAAACTCATTTTCAAAACCCATGAAGAAACACAAGTAGATAGCCAAGAACCCCAATACATAGAAAATCAAAGCATAAGACTCAAGCTTGATCAACTCTTCTTCACCGTCTTCATTTGGCCACCAAGTAAGTGAGGTTGGCAAAACATGGCAAGGTTCACTCAACACTCCACGCTCTTTGTCAATGTTGGGTGGTTTTTCATGATGGACGGGAGGAATGAGAAGTGTGAAAACACTAACTTTCTCAAGAGGATCATGTTGGTGGGTCATGGGAGGCTTCAAAGGAGTAGGTTGAGGAGGAAGAATTTCCTCCACTTCATCTTTTCCATCACCATTAGGGAATGTTTCTAAACCAACTCCCTTAATGGCCTCTTCTATGGCGTCTACTTGACTTTCCCAACTACTAGAAGTATCATCAACCCAAGGTGCATTTTCAAGTATGCTCAAATCAATAGGAATTGGAGAGTTCAAGTAGGCTTCAATTTCCTCATCAATAAGGCGATCAATTTCGTCTTCTCTTGAACTCTCTTTGACACCAACATCCAACAAATCATCATTTTCAACTAGATTATGCTCATTCAAGCAATTATCTAACACATCCACCTTACAACAAGAGTTGCTCATAGAAGATGACTTCATTGACTTGTTGAGTTCAAATTCAATCTTCTCATTACCCACTTGAAGCGAGAGTTTACCATTTTTGACATCTATCATAGCACCTCCCGTGGCCAAGCAAGGCCTACCCAAGATGATTGGAACTTGACTATCTTCGGGCATGTCCATGACAAAGAAATCGCATGGGATCACAAGTTTTCCAACCTTCAAGGGGATATCTTCTATCATGCCCAAGGGATACCTAACCGAACGATCGGCTAGTTGCAAGGAGACTCTTGTAGGCTTCAAGTCTTTTAGATGTAGCTTCTTGAAGATAGAGAGGGGCATCAAGCTAACACTTGCTCCCAAGTCACACAACGCCCTCTTTATCGCTACCCCTTGGATTGAACATGGGATAGAAAAGCTTCCCGGGTCTTCAAGCTTGTTCGGAACCTTTTTGGTGTGGGTAAGGATGGCACTACATTCCCTAGAGAGGTTAACGGTTTGTACCTCTCCGCTCTTCTTTTTCATAATAACAAGCTCCTTTAGAAACTTCCCATAATTGGGGATTTCATCAATCATGTCAAGAAATGGGATAGTGACATTCATCCCCTTCAAGATATTCAAGAACTTCTCATATTTCTTCTCAATTCTTGGCCTTGCGAGCCTTTGAGGAAAAGGAACCGGTGGTGTATACTCCCTTAGTGGGGGAGTAGACTCCTTATCCAATGACGGCGGAGTAGGCACTTTCTCTATTGGTGGTTCAACTTTTTCCACCTTCTTGGATTTTGCTTCATCATTGAGAACCGATGGCTCTCCCACTTTCTCAATCACAACCCTTTTTCGCTTCCATCTTGAAGGTTTCTTGACCTCCTCCAATTGTCTACCACTTCTTAGGAAAACCGCATTCATTGCCCTTGGGTTAACCTCCGTATTGCCCGGAAATTTTCCCGGACTTTTGGCTATTTGGCTCAATTATTGTTGTGAAATTTGAGCAACTTGTGTCTCCATTGCTTTTTGTGATGCTCTTATCACATCATTGAAACTACTTTGGAAAGACATGTAATTGTCAAGTTTGGTGTCGGCCTTTTGGTTAGAGATCACCAATTGCTCAAAGGCTTGTTCCCAAGTGGGCTTTTGGTTTTGTTGGGATTGAAAGTTATGAGTAAAGCCTTGGTTTTGATTGTTGAAGTTTCTTCCTTGAAATTCGGGTGAGTTTTGTTGTTGGAAATTTTGGTTGAAGTCTTGATTAGGCCCTTGAAATTGCTGGTGTTGGTTAGACTTTGGTTGTTGGGCTACGGAGGAAGAAGGGTTTTGGACATTTTTAGAGGTATATGAGATGTTGAGGTCGCCTCTCAATCCGGAATGATATTGATTGTTGTTAGGTGCATGTTTAACATTGGATGACTCCCATACTCCATTCACTTGCTCCGCATAACCTTCTTCTTCATTGGGTGAAATTAAGGGACATTTGTTTGGGGGATGCCCTTGTTCACCACACAACTCACAAGAAAATATTTGCTTCATTTTGGAGCTTTGAATCTTATTTGTGTTCAACAAAGCCACTTGTTGAGCTAGCTCAGGGAGTGTTTCCTTCACCTCTACGTTAAACACCGAGTTGGAGCCGCCTTTCCCTTTTTCTTTCCTCGTCGTTCTATCGTTTCCCCAATCCATGGTCCTTGCCGCCATCTCCTCTATCAACTCCTTTGCCTTTTTATGATCCAAGATATCCAAACCTCCTTTTCCCGATGCCGCATCAAGCGACAATTTCAAATCATTTGTCAATCCCTTGTAGAAGTTGTTGACCATTTCGGGCTCGGCTATGCCATGATGTGGGCACAACCTTTGGAGCCTCTTGTATCGCTCCCAAGCATCATATAAAGTCTCTTCCTCCTCTTGTATGAACCCTTGTAAATCACTCTTGACCTTTGCGGTTCTAGATGGGGGAAAGTACTTATTCAAGAACGCCGTAGATAGCTCATCCCATGTCTTGAAAGAATTCCTATCACAATTCTTGAGCCAATCCTTGGCCGATCCCTTTAATGAGCGAGGGAACAACCTTAGGCGTATAGCATCATCGGATACCCCATTCATTTTAAACATATCACAATCATCAAGGAAATCATTGAGATGGTCATTTGGGTTCTCAAGGGGGCCACCCTCAAATTGGTTGTCTTGGACAAGTTGGATTAATGAGTTCTTGACCTCAAAATTGTTGGCTTGCACTCTAGGCCTTTGGATGCTTGAATTCACCACATGCTTTGGAGCCATGTGATCTCTAATTGGAACCGATGGTTCTTCATTGTCGCTCATGTTTGCAATCTCAAGCACCACTATACACTTAATTGAAAAGTTAGTACGATATATGGCACACCAACGTGTGCAAAAGTGACAATGACTTAGTCTAAAGCTAGAATAAAACAACTAATATCAATCCATTGCTCCCCGGCAACGGCGCCAAAAACTTGATGGGATGTTTTAAATACCGCAAGTGCACGGTTGTCAAAGTAGCACTTGAGGGTCGATTTCCACGGAGAGCAATGTGATTACTAATCGTTTCTATTCAAACGTTTAGCTAAGTCGGACAAAACTTGGAAGGTAAAGTAACGAATTAAACTAAAAAGCAAATATATAAAATTAAACTAATGCTAGAACCAAAGAAACTATAACGAGCTAATAAGATAAAGTTTAAATCAAACGATTAAAAGCCTAGGACTCGACTTTTCCACCGACATTTGCAACTACTATCAAACCCCGTCGATTGGTTGTTAAGGAAAATGCGTTAGGAGGAAACGCCTCTAATTCGCCAAGTATCTCCCTCCCGGGTTCACACATGGACACTAGTAACACCGACCTATCTCTCTTCCGAGTTCATAAGTCGGACTCCCTTACACAACACTCTAGCACCCGAGAACGCGCGACATCCCCTAGATATTCAAGTATTAGTCAAGGTTAATAAGTACGCGATAAATCCCGGTCCTCCAACCCCTTTTCTCAAAGGTGATATTCAAACCGACTACCAAAGGTGTCCCCTTCAAGTTCCCCCTCCCGGGTTCAACCCAAATCAACTACTAGTCTAGATGGGGAGAGCCCGACTCTCAACCTAATCAACTCCCGTCGACGGTCAAGGGTAAAGAGTCAACGACAAACCCAAATAAAACAATAAACAATCAAAATCCCAAGGTAAGCCCCAACCAAATCCCCCAACAACCAATTAAAGCGGAATTTAATGGGTTAATCACTCATGTCGGGGATTAATCGAGTCCTAGTAAGAAGACTACTCACTATTCATAATAATAACACAAGAAAAATTAATAAAGGTTGAATCTTTAATGTTGAACATAATAAAGATTAGATTTTTATTCAAGACAAGTAATTTCTCAATTAAAAGAACTAAGAATCAATAAAACTAAAATTCAACAACAACTAAGCATAAAGGAAGAACCTTTATGAACAAACTAACTCTAAAAATTCAAACTTTAAGTACTACAATGAAAATAAGAACAAATAAAAATAATGAAAGAGAAAGAGATAATACCAACAATGAAAGACAAGGAAGAACAAAGAAACTAGAAGGAAAAATAAATCTTCAATCTTTGATTAGATGAAAAATTGAGAACTATAGATCCAATTACAAGGGAGTAGTTGAGTTTTCTCTCTCTAAAAATGCTCTAAAAATCAGTCCCCCTTTCAAGTTTTCAGGTTTGGTCTATTTATACAAGATTAAAATCACGCAAAACGAAGTCGTATAAGGCCGGGGTGAACAGTGTGCGAAATTGAGATTTCGCACGACCAACTTTGCACGGTCACTACTTCCCTGTTTCAAGTTCGCACGGTTGACTTCGCCATGCACGGTCAACTTTGCACGGCTAATACCTTCCTGCTTCAACTTCGCACGGTGTTCATTTTTTCCTTGATTAGCGTGATCCTTCTTCTTCTTTTTGGGTCGTGGGTCGTTGAGTTGTCCCAAGGGCCTCCTCTATAGTGCTCGGTGGGCCCACATCGTACCTAAATAGCATTAAAACCCAAAAGTATAGAACAAAACACCCGAAAATCGGGTTTTACGCATTTAAACCATTTAAACATAATTCTAACATAAAGCACATAAGAATATGGATTAAATAACACAATTATTAGCATAAAAAGTGTGCAAATAATTAGGCTATCAATACCCTCCCCCTATTATTTTGTAAGCAGTTTTTACATTCCTCTTAGCACAAAACCCTAGATAATTTGTAACCTAAATTAGTCCCTAATCATCCTCCTAATCCTTCCCTAATTAAGCTTAGTTTCTCATTTCAAGTTGTTAGATCTAGTCTTTCATTTGAGTTTTGGGTTTGTACTAAGGATTTTGGGTTGAAGACATTCTCCCTCTTCATTATATACAAGCTTGTTGGTATTAAATTTCTCATCTTTTTTATTGTTTATGCAATTAATTTCCATTTCTAGTTTATTGTTTATCATTTGATTGTTTTAATTGTTCATCTCATAACATGTTGTTGATTGAACTCCTTCTTGCCTTTAGTGCTTTGATTCCCCTTAGTATGTGTGAGTAGTTCTCCTCTAGGGTTTAGGGGGAGCCTAAGGGAGGGTTATGTGGGGTATTAGGTTGGTTAATTAGTAAGTTTGTGGTAAATAATTTGGGTATTGCTCATATGAACACTAAGTGTTTGATGAAATGTGTAAACGAAAGTTGCCCATTTTATCAAGCATGGTTTGATTATTTCTTAAGCGACGGTGGTAGAAATGATTAGACTAGTGTTTATATGGGTGATTTGAGACAAATGCGAAGGCTTTGTTGATGATTATTGATTGTTGAGACATTAGCAATTGATTTTACTCGAATTACTTACCCATTTGCTAATTACCCGACTAGCCCATTAATCCCCCTAAGGTGAACCCTTCACCTTAGTCTTTCCCTTAATTGTTTTCATCATTATTGCTTAGCGATTACTTGTTTTTATTAGTTTTTAGTTAATCTTCCAATCCAACATTTATTAGGCTAGAATAGTATTCATGCAAACTTGTAGTTGACCCCTCCATCCTTGTGGTTCGACCCCGACTTCCGCTATCGCATTAGTTGGGTTTCATAAATTGTTTTGCTTGAGCGGTACGCGACAAATAGCTCATCAGGTACTTTATTTGTAAATCACTAAACTTTGAACTTTGAAATAATTATTGTTTCTTAATTGAAGTTTTGGATACACTATCTCAGGAAACCGAGATGGTAGCATCACCATTTACCTTGGCCGGGTAAGTAAGGTGTTACAATCTGTTTCAGTACCACCATATTCACATTAGATTATTTTATGATTATATGATGAAAAAAAACATTAATATACACTATATGGCGTTACTCAATTCTCTTTAACTAGTTTTGCAGTTTTGACTTTTTTTCTTAAATTAAAATATAAGTACCCAAAACACGAAAAGTTAATATAAAGTCAAAGGAGGTTATCATGGAAACTAGGTAGAAATTAGGGGTGTAAAGTAATTTATACAAAAAAAAAGACACGGCATAAAAACTTGAAAACTGAGGGTATCCCAAAAATCTATATATAATACACTATTTATGATATTACTCGATACTCTTAAATTGTATGTACAAAGACTGCTTATAAGCAATAATAAAGATGTCTACTCCCTTGATTGTATGTTAGTGAAAAGCAACGACAATGTTGTTGCTTTAAACATGCATCATTTTTGTTTTCTGTTGTTAAAATTGTAATTTTCGTACAAAAGTCGTACCGGAGTTATTGCGAATTTACTTGACGTGTTTTCTTAAATAAAGTGAAACTAAAATACAAATTCTAAAAGCTCATCGCTAGATGCATCAATCATTATAGGTATTGGACAATATCATTAAGTTCTACCAGTTGTCAGATCGATGTCGTCATGTTAATGAAGCAGCGGAACTAAATAACAAGTTCTAAAAGCTCATCATTTGATGCATATTTGTATACGACATCGTTATTAATTTCATCCGTCAGTTCTCAGTATGATTCCATGATTGTCGTTATGCGAATTTAGTGAAACTAAATTACAAATTTTAAAAGCTTATCAATAAATGCTTGAGTGTACTAATAGATACATATATATCCGACAAATTAATAAGTTTTACCGTTATTTGAACTTCCGGCAAATTATTAAGTTTTATCGTTACTTGTCAGATCAACAACAAACGACAATCATTATGAACTAAATTTGATCGCATATATTTCTCGATTGTATTTATTAAAACTGATTGTATTCTATACTTTTTTATTACGTTTCACATATTATTTACTCATGCACTTCATGGTTCAACTATTGTTTGTACAACTTATTGTTGGAGCCAGTGTCCTCCACAGTTAGTGCAATACATAAATAAATCTTTGTAGGTTCACATGGTATACTTTGTATAATAATCAGTTGATTAACGTTTATCAATAACGGTTGGCTTGCTAGATAAGTTTGACGTTATTGTCATACAGATGACGGTGATCAACTGGTCCCTAAAAGTCACACCTAAAGGATGTGTTTGAGAGATGTGATTATTTTAGAAAATAATCATATTGATGCCTTATTAAATGACTAAAAGGTTAGTCAGTGTTTTTGACTAAAAGGTTAGTCAATGTGATGATGATATAATTATTTAATAACGATTAAATAATGTTAGCTAAGACGAATTAACTGTAATTCGTAAATTGAATATAAAAGGTTATATTTAATTGTTGTATATAATGTAAGCTAATTAAACATAAACCGTTATAATTAATTTGAAAATTATAAATATACGGATATTTATAATTAATGATGTATTATAATGTCGGTCTTTGACTAATGACGATTATAATATATTACATTATATTAGAAGCTAAAATGACCGGAAAAAGTGTCCAGATACACTCAGGTTTTTCCGGTCAATGGGTAGTTATTTGAGGAGACTAAATCTCCTCATATAAACCTATGTGTGCCGTGAGAAAGAGCAAGAAAAGCAGTAGAAAATTCTAACCTAATTCATCTCTCTCTCACATAGCCTCTCTATCAATCACTCAAAGAAAAAGTTAACAGTAACTCTTTCACAAAAACACAAAACAAAAGGTTAACAGTAACTTTTGAAAACTTCTAGCAACACAAGGGCATTTCTCATACAGTCTTGGGTGCAACGATTAGGAGGATATCTACTTTGATATCTCTGTTCTTTACGCCAATTGCTAGGACCGGAGGTTGATTTCTAAATCTCTATTCCTTTTGTTGTTTTCGTTTATGACTAGCATTATCAAGTTATTACTATTTCGTTATAATCCTATAATAATTGTATTGTGGTAATACCGATTTCCCACAAGTGGTATCAGAGCATAGGCCACGAAATTATTTTAATTTGATTTCATAAACCGAAACTGTTTATGCCGCTGTGTGTTTGACTCGATCGAGGACTTAAGTGTCTCGATCGAGCAGTTTTTGTGAATGTTTGTCTCAATCGAGGGCTTTATTTGCTCGATCGAGCAATTTTCTAAAATGTTTGGTCGATCGAGTACTTGTATTTGCTCGATCGAGCAGTTTTCTAAATTGTTTTGGTCGATCGAGTGATGTTTATACTCGATCGAGGTCCCTGTTTGTCGACTAGGAAGAATTAGTCGATCGAGAGACTTTATTGTTTAATTTCTTCTCGATCGAGTACTTTACAGAATAGTATTTCCTTTCGTATTCGTTTTCATTTAGATTTATTTTGTTATTTTAATCTGTTAAAATAACATACAATGAATTTGTAGATGTTTTAATTTAATAAAGATTAGATTAAAATGAAAATGGAAATGATGTTGAATGAGTTGATCATTTGAAAGGATATTGATTTTTCCCTATTTTGTCGATAAGGACCGTTTTGATGAAAAAAAAAAAATTTGCCGAAAATTTCTGCTGAAAAATTTCTGTTTTTCGTGTTCAAGTTTTTTTTTTGGCCTTTAATTGTACATTATTCAGATTGTGTATAATTAATGTGAAACGGTTCACATATGCTTAATATCTTACATTTTAAAGCAGTTTGAAATGTTTAGGATAGTTCATTTTATCAGTAAAATGAATCGGGATTGTAATTAATGTGGGTAATTACAGAATCACCACATAATTATAATCTATGTTAAAGGGTGGTTTGGATAATAAAACATCGTAATAACTGTATTATGTCTTGTATGTTTTATTTTAGTTGATGCTTTTATAATGTTTTTGGATTGTTTTGAATGAATTTTAACGTATTTTTACAATCAGTTGTAACTTAGTGTGGCCTTAGTAGATTGTGTTACCGTAATGATGGTAACATAGTCTTGGATGTAATTTGAGATCTTGAATCTCCATTTTTAGTATTGGGTTTTGAAATTAGAATGTAATAAATAGGATCAATGTAATTTTATTTATTGTAATTTCAAAGAAGACTAAAGATGGACATTGGAGCTCACTCCCGCTACATGGACCAAAAGGATGATCAAGTCAAGCTTCGAGGGTCCAATCAGTTGGATTCCGAGTTGTATTTATTCTTTTTGGTAGGATAGGCCACACTAGGACATGTTTTTCTTTTTACGTTTTTCATTCTCGTTTACTTTCCATCACATGATAGATATAATTGCATCATATTCCGCCTAAACCAAACCACCTAATAAAATGCATGTACAATGATTCATATAGGTTGAATATTTTAATCATGGACATATAGATGTCACTCGCTTTTAGGGCCATCACCTTAGTTAAATCATTCTCGAGTTGCTAGACATTCGTTCACTTAAAATGAATTTAAGTTAAGATGATGGGACCTTCCCCTATAAATTAAAATTGAGACTAGTCTTTATCGGGAAAACTACTATGAGCCCCTTCTTCGTCGGAAGTCATAATATGACCCCTTCTACGTTGGGTAAGTAGTGAGTGTTGACCTATTTTTATCTCAACATTATAGTACGAGTAATATCTCGTGATTATGATGGACTAAAGATAGAATTTACAGAACTTTATCGACCAGGAATTCTAAAAGTAGAATTAGCCAAGAGGTTGGCTTATCAATTTACAGAAATTGAGTCTTGGGATCATTTATATAATTCTTGAGGGAGGGCAATTGTATAAATGCACGAGTCATCGAATTAAACTGTTTTTCATTAGACTCAAATTTTAAAACGATGAAACTTATCATATTTATTTTCTTTTTCCACAGTCATATATTCAGATATAACTGCTAATAACAAATGGCTGGCCATACTGATGACCCAATGCCAAGTGCCACGCTCGGGCGTAAGTCCTGGCTTAAGATGTTCATGGACACTATGAATCAGTCAACTCGACTGAAGAATAACGGGTCCAACTTTGCGGACTGGGAGGCGTCATTACGGAATGCTGCCATTGCTGACGGTAAGCTCAAGTACTTGACTGAGCCACTACCGCCAAACCCAGGCCCCAATGCAGGAGCTAATGAATCACTTGCTTATAGTGATTCTCGTAATGGAGGGCGGGTGGCGATAAAGAACGTACTCATCTTTTCAATGGAATCAAATTTGCAAAGGCGATCATTCCCAAGGTGCAACAAGATGTTTTTTCACACCACCCTCTTAAACGAGTTCTCGAAAGCTCCGAGGTCGTTAGCTATGAGCATACCTGTCGCTGCTTGAAGCGAACCTCCAGAAGGGCCAAGCAGTTAGCCCCACACATTCTTGACATGATTAGAATGGGTCGAGAAACTGGAGCACGAGGTTGCAAATCGATGAGAAGATCTCATAGTACCCAACCGCGTTCTCCATTCACTTCATGATGGTTTTGCCCTTTTCAGGGCAAATTACTATATGAATGATATGAAGAGGAGTCTTCATCAGCTCCACTCACTTCTCGTAAAGACCGAGAGTGATCTGAAATTGAGTGGGAGTCTGAAACAGGACGTTCTCATGATTGCAAACAAGGGCAAAGGTAAGGGCAAGGCTCAGGCCAACCTAGCTGTAGGAAAGCCGAAATTCAAAAAGCCAGGGCAAGGCAAGAGTGGGCCTGGTGAGACTAGCGGTAGCTCACAAGGCAAGACAAAGAGCGATGAAGGTAACGTGGAGTGCCCATTGCCACAGCTTGGGGCATTGGAGGAGGGAACTGCCCGCCCTGTACCGTGAGGACATAAAAGCATGCCGCGTCTCTCCTGTTGGTATGTCTTCTTCTTTTATTCATATGATTGAGATTAACCATGCAAGTTTCGGAACTTGGGTATTAGATACTGGTTGTGGTTCTCATCTGTGTAATCATTTGCAGGGCCTAAGAAACATCACAACTCTCGCAAGGGGTGATGTGGACCTGCGAGTGGGGAATGGAGCAAGAGTATCTGCCGTTTCAGTGGGAACATATGTAATCCAACTCCCGAGTGGATTTGAGTTATTTCTGAATAACTGTTAATATGTACCCAGTTTATCTAAAAACATTATTTCTGTTTCCGTACTTGATAAGGACGGTTTTTCGTTTGTAATAAAGGATAATAGCTGTATTTTCTCTTTAAACGAAATGATTTATGGTAAAGCAGTTTCCATGAATGGGATTTATGTTTTAGATCAAACCACAGATATAATGAATGTGAGTAGTAAGAAAGCAAAGGTTGGTGACAAAGATCAAACCTATCTATGGCATTGCCGTATGGGACACATAAATGAAAAACGCATGAAGAAGCTCATTGACAATGGGACTATCTCCCCATTTGACTATGAATCTTTTGGCACGTGTGAATCATGTCTCATAGGCAAAATGACTCTAATTTCCTTCAAAGGTGTTGGAATGCGCGCTGCTGACCTATTAGGACTTATACTGATGTGTGTGGACCTATGTCAATCAACGCTAGAGATGGCTATAGATATTTTATCACTTTCACGGACGATTTGAGTAGATATGGATATGTCTACTTAATGAAGCATAAAAGTAAGTCCTTTGACAAGTTCAAGAAATTCCAGAATAAGGTTGAAAACCAACTGGATAGAAAGATTAAAGCACTACGTTCAGATCGTGGTGGCGAATATCTTTCGAATGAGTTTGATCAACACCTCAAAGACTGTGGTGTAGTACTGCAGTTAACTCCACCTGGAACACCACAATTGAATGGTGTTTTTCCGAACGGAGAAATCGAACATACTTATATGGTTCGATTCATGATGAGTCACACGGTTGTACCTGACTCATTGTGGGGTTATGCTCTTTTGTCAGCTGCTTTAATACTTAACCGAAGTCCGTCTAAAGTTGTAGACAAGACTCCATATGAATTATGGAAGGGAACGGTCCCTAACTTGTCCTTTATTCGGGTTTGGGGCTGCGAGGCTTATGTCAAGTGGAGACCTGACGATAAGCTCGGCCCACGATCGGTCAAGACATACTTTATTGGTTATCCACAAGGGATGTTTGGTCATTACTTTTACTCGCCTACCGAACATCGAGTTTTTGTTGCGGCTAGTGCGACGTTCTTAGAGAAAGAGTTTCTCGAGAATAGGACAAGTAATGGAACCTTCGATCTGTCGGAGATTCAAGAACCAACAACCGAGCAACCAATGGAGGAAACTGTTCCTTCATCATCGGCTGCGGGTAATATTCCTTTGGAACCTAGGAGGTCGGGTAGACACTCTATTCCTCCAGACAGATATATTGGTATGGTCGAGGAGAATGAGAGAGATGACGTTTTACTCCTAGAGAGTAACGAACCCGCTACCTATAAAGGTGCCATGACTTGTTCCGACTCTAAGCTATGGCTTGACGCCATGCAATCCGAGATGGACTCTATGTATGAGAATGACGTATGGGATCTGGTTGACTTACCTGATAAGGTTCGGCCTCTTCAGTGCAAATGGCTTTACAAAATAAAGTATTCTGTAGAAGGACAACCAGATACCTACAAGGCACGACTAGTGGCAAAGGGTTTCACTCAAGTGCAACACTACAAAAAAAAATCTGAATAACGACGGACAATTCCGTCGCAAATACCCTTAATTCCGTCGCAAAAAGGCATTTGCGACGGAATTTCCGTCACAAGCACTGCGTCGCAAATTTTCGTCGCAAAAGGTAGATTCTGCGACGGAAATTCCGTCGCAAAATTCCGTCGCAAACAATATTCATATTTTTTTTTTTTTTTTCATTTTATCATTTCGCGCGATTTTTTTTACCGCATGTTTTTCCGCTTCAATTCATAAATCACATATTCAATGTAAGAAGTGAGGGATTCTATATAAACATAAGAAATGTGATGTTTTTTTCCGATGTGAGATGGATTTGCGACGGAATTTCCGTCGCAAATACATTAATCCGTTGCAAATATATTTTCCCGCGCAAGCCAAAAATTCCGCGCTAGAAAAAATTATTTGCGACGGAATTTCCGTCGCAAAATGATGTATTGCGACGGAATGCAATCCGTCGCAAAAAATTCGTCGCAAAACATCAAAAATTCCGTCGCAAAGTCAATTTTGTGACGAATTTGAATTCCGTCGCAACAAATCCGTCGCAAAATGCCTTTTTTGTTGGAGTGCAAGGATTGCACTATGATGAAATTTTTGCACCCGTAGTTATGCTGCGTTCCATTCGGATAATCTTAGCTATTGCCGCTTTTCATGACTATGAAATTTGGCAAATGGATGTGAAAACCGCCTTCTTAAACGGTTATTTGGAGGAGGAGTTGTACATGGTACAACCCGAAGGTTTCATTGATCCTAAAAATCCTAAGAAGGTATGCAAGCTTAAGCGTTCTATCTATGGACTTAAGCAGGCTTCTCGGAGTTGGAATCATCGTTTCGACCAGGTGATAAAAGAGAATGGATTTACTCGATCGGTCGAGGAACCATGCTTATATATCAAGTCGAGTGGGAGCAAGATTGTCTTCCTAATAGTGTATGTTGACGACATACTCTTGATTGGGAATGACATACCTCTCTTAACTTCGGTAAAAGTTTGGTTAAAGAACCACTTCCAGATGAAAGATCTGGGCCAGGCACAAAGAATTTTGGGGATCCGTATCTACAGAGATAGATCACGACGGATGTTATCCCCCTCGTCAGGGTCCTTATCAGATAAGATTCTTAGAGGTTCAGCATGACCAACTCCCAAGAAGGGGAACCTTCCAATGAGTTTCTGGATGGCAGTTGAGTAACATCTCAGGCAACCAAAGACATCGGAAGAGGTCGAGCGCATGAGTCGGGTTCCTTATGCATCAGCTATGGATCGATCATGTATGCCATGATATGCACACGTCCAGACGTGGCATATGCATTGAGTATGACGAGTCGGTACCAAGGCAATCCAAGTGAAACACACTGGATGGCTGTTAAGAATATCCTTAAGTACCTACGGAGGACTAAGGATTGGGTATTGACTTATGGAGGTGACACTGAGCTATGCGCAACCGGTTACGCAGATGCTAGCTTCCAAACGGATCGAGATAACTCGAAATCTCAGTCTGGATTCGTGTTTACTCTTAATGGCGCTGCGGTCAGCTGGAAAAGCTCCAAACGTGTGATAAAGATATGATAAGCATGAAGGGCACGTTATTTCCATGGGAATCAAACGTGTTCCTGAGTTGTATTAGTTGTTTTATATGGATTAGACACCTGTATCTTTTTCATAAAAACCATCTATGAAATCATCGTTTTGTTTTATATTTTGTTTTTCATGTGGGTTGTACTGACAACATTGAACACCACAAAGTGAACTGAATTACATTATATTTGTTTTGGTCCGTAATTGCCTACATGAGCTGATAACTCTGGCAATTATTTTGTGACGTCGATTGATGGTGGGTTCAACGAGCCATAAGTCAAACTGTTGACGGATCGATCACAGATGCGAGTTATTATGATACTGCGCAGGACAATTTTGTGACAACGTTATGGAGTCCTAAATGTTTCGGAACATTAGGTGCCAGGTCGTGGATAGGACATCCATAGTGTTCCTAGAGTCGATTCTTTTGACTATCGACTGTCTCTTGAGATAAAGGCAGTTTTTGGGTGCCTTTGGTTTCTTTCTCATGGTCGACCGTAACAGGAGGCTAAGTAGATTTTCACTGGGTCATTTCATACTGCGCTTGTATCTGCAAGATTCGAGTTGCGAAATATCCAACCTTTAATCAGGATATGATATTGCTCTCAGGGCCACTCGAGGAGCCTGTACTGAAATGCTGGCCATGCTCGAATAAGCTTCGTTTATCCGTTAGTTACTCTCTTACTACTCTCTAGTCGGGGAAACCACTCTTGATACTGATCACTTGTAACCTACGATACCTTTGTGAATACGGAACTTTTGCAAATTGGTTTTACCATTGAGTGGGAGAAATTTTTAATGGATATGAGAATCGGTTTTCGCACATACACTTGTACGGACAAGTGGGAGATTGTTGGAGCCAGTGTCCTCCACAGTTAGTGCAATAACATAAATAAATCTCTATAGGTTCACAGGGTATACTTTGTATTGTAATCAGTTGATTAACGTTTATCGATAACGGTTGGCTTGCTAGATAAGTTTGACGTTATCGTCATACAGATGGCGGTGATCAACTGGTCCTAAAAGTCACACCTAAAGGATGTGATTGAGAGATGTGATTATTTGAGAAAATAATCATATTGATGCCTTATTAAATGACTAAAAGGTTAGTCGGTGTTTTTGACTAAAAGGTTAGTCAATGTTATGATGATATAATTATTTAATAATGATTAAATAAATTTAGCTGAGACGAATTAACTGTAATTCGTAAATTGAATATAAAATGTTATATTTAATTGTTGTATATAATGTAAGCTAATTAAACATAAACCGTTATGATTAATTGGAAAATTATAAATATACGGATATTTATAATTAATGACGGATTATAATGTCGGTCTTTGACTAATGACGATTATAATATATTACATTATATTGGAAGCTAAAATGACCGGGAAAAAGTGTCCAGATACACTCGGGTTTTTCGGTCAATGGGTAGTTATTTGAGGAGACTAAATCTCCTCATAATGGACCTAAGTGTGCCGGGAAATAGAGAGGAACAAAGAAAAAAAATTTCTAACCTAATTTTTCTTTCTCTCTCACTTGTGCCTCCATCACACAAAATCACAAAAACCTAAAAGTTAACTGTAACTTTTAATCATCTTTCTAGCAAAGGAGAAGGGCATATCTTGATCAATCTTGGGTGAGACGATTAGGAGGATATCTATTTTGATATCTGTTCTTAGGCCGATTTTGCTAAGGACCAAAGGTTTAATTCATTTTCTCTACATTTGTATCGTTTTCATATCTATGACTTGCAATTTCATATTATATAATATTGTTATAATCCTAAATTTTAAGGGGATGTAAACTGTTATTTCCCACAAATTACATGTTATATGTCACATGTTACATATGTGACAAATGACAAAATAAAATGGACACCCATGTAATATGGGTGCACCGGTTTTGGTGGGCATTAGGGTAGGATTTAGGTAATTATGGTTGTTCTAATAAAGAATTTGGACAAAATGATTACCTACCTAAGCCAAACCCTAAGTCTATTGCTTTGTTAAGAACAAAAGGAAAAGCACCCACCCTTCCCCATGTAGAGTGTGGCCGGTCATGCTCTCCTAATAAGGAGATGTTTTCTCCTTATTCATTATTCATTCTTATCTCATAAGAAAACATATACTTATCTCTCTACATCTAAACATTCTCACACAACAAGAAACTTGAGAAGTTCATCTTGTGTTCATAAATTTACTAATAAAATTACTAAGAGTAGTAATAGTGTTTATTAGTCATATTTTTAAGGGAACTATTATATTATACTAATGTAGTATTTTATATAGTGATTAAAGGGGTAGTCTTAGGTGCAACTAATTGGAGAGTTTCTAATTTGAAATTTGGAAGATCACCCTCATCATATAAGCTCAAGAACAAGGTTTGGAAGGTGTCCAAATCTTGTGCCTATATCATCTTAGATCAATGTAAGGAAAAGTTTCTTCTTATCTTTGGTTTATTTTATGCATGCATAAGGTCCTAATAGTTTAATGAGTAAACTATTCATGAAATGATATTAGAAATGTCTAATATCAAGTTTAAGAAACTTACAAGCGGTATCAAGAGTTTTGGTTGTTGCATGCATAATCGATTTATAGTTTTTTCGAGTTAATGTAATTTAAAGAAAACTAGTAATTTGTGTATTATAAGATAATATCACAAAGTTATTTTCATGTCAATATATTCTGGTCCTAATATGATTTTAGGTCATTTTGATGATTTATGGAAATTTATATTGCTCAAATATGATTTTTAGTGTTTTTATTACATTTTAATGAGTAAAATGATGTTTAAAATGCTAAAAGTAGTTAGACATATCTTATGTCCATGAAATATTTACACAATATTACACATGCATTTTACTTATTGTATGTAAACTTTCGTGTGAAGTGGACTTATTTCTCATGATTTATGATTTTTATATGATAAAATGATATAAATAAAGGTCAAATGGTTAAAACTACTTCCGCTTTGAATCTGAACATGAAATTCTAATATGTTGTCACACGCATATTTGACAGTAATGCTGGAAAATTTCAGACTTATATGATTTATCTACCATGATTTATTAATTTTTAATGGAAAACTGGCATAAATAGTGACTTATTTAGCAAATATAGCTAAAATAAATTTCATATCAAGAAAAATTATTTATGGTTTCATAAAAGTCCCACATTTTAGATATAAAGTTGAAAATTTAATTTGATTAAATTTCAAATGCTTTATGCATTTTATTTGATAAAACCGATAAAGCGCAACCGATTTTTCACAAAACCGATTTGAAATTTTTAACCATGATTTTTGACATTATGAGTGTCATGGAAATGTTCCAGAATGTACAAAAATTTAAAATTCAAAATTCAAAATTATTGTAATTTAATTTGAATTTATTTGATTATAATATGATTTTAAAGTCTAATTTTGAGCAATTATATAAACAACAAGTTGAATTATTGTCAAAAATTGTGTGATGACTAATTTTTGAGTCCTAAAAGAGTTGGGATAATTAACTTGGACTTAAATATGATTTAAGTATTGTTTGGTGATTTTAACAAGTTATAATCACCCGTTTCCGTAAAACCAGGTTATATACGATATAAACCGTAATTTAGGGCGATTTGACATTTAATAAGAGCATGTTTTATACATATTATAATGCTGCATTTTTATTTATGAATGTCATATTTTTAATTTATGAATGTCATATTTTTGGTTTATGTAATTTGGAATTATGTAATTTTATCTTAGTATGGCCTTAGTTTTAATCGATATTGCCCGAAATTTAAGGGAATATTGATTCGGTTGTAATTTATTATGATCTCGTATCAATTTTATTGTATTATTTTATTTTACAAATGTATAATAGGAAATTATTGTGATTTTATTATATATTTTGAAATTATTTGTAATACCGGAGTTTCCCAAAGACGGTGCCATTCGGAAAGGAGTTCCGAGAGAGACGGTGACCTTGGGAGGCGTGCTTATGAAGTTCAAGGGACCAAAGGAGTTGGATTCCGAATTTGTAATAGATTATATGATTTTCTATTCTAGGAAAGGCCATATTAGTGATCGGGCCTGTCGCAAGCCCAATACAAAGATAATTTACCCAGACTAGGCTAATAACAAATTAATGTAATTAGGGAAGTAGGGGTCGATACTCAGGGAGATGGTATTTCCTATGGATTATGAATCGTCTCACAATTGAGTTTTATCTAACGATTTTCTGGGTTTTGAGGTTTTGAATTCTAAACTAATAAAGAACATAAGTAAAAACAAAATAAAAACAAACTAAAATGAAAACAATAAAGCAAATGATGAATTAACAATAATGAGAAGCATCTAGGGAAGTAGGTTCACACATGTAGATTGACATATTGAAGAAATTGGATTTAGGATATGCAAATAATTCATTGTGAGTTCGTAAGAATGATGTGTTCATTACAATCAAAGATCAGATGGTCTAGCAGGCTTTTAGGCGATTTACTAGGTCTTAATCCACCATGTCATGCCTTGTCTATTCAATTCTCGTATCTCTACCTTGGAAAAGAATTCCATACTAGTCAATGATTTTGATCAGGAATCGTCAACTATCGTTAAAGTCCAAACATGCATAGACACAATGTTTTAAAAGCACAATTTCTTTTATCCAATTGTCACCTTTTAATCAATCCAACATGGCTACCCTACACCCTATAAAGATGACTACTCACTCATGATAATGTTTATGTCTAAGATCATATCAACAATGAAAACTAGGATAGACATGTTTAGTTTGTTTTGACAATAATTTAAGACTCTTTATGTGGCGATAATAACGAAGCTATTTGACAATCTAAGAAATGAAACTACGATTATAACAACATGAAAATGAATCTAAATGATATGAATAGAAAATAACAATCAAATGGAAAACAATAAAGGACAATAAACAAAGGATAAATTAGAAATACCTAGGTGACGATCAACAACGAAAGTGATAACGATAATAGAAATCCCTTGCATAGAATAATCGTTCCTTGAATTACAACACTTGTACCCAACAAAGTAGACTACAAAGATTGAAATTCTTATTGAACTAAACTAATGTTTTTATGTGAAATGGACAGAAATAAACTAAGAACTAAAGACAAAAGAAGAAAATGATCTAAACTAGAAAGACTAAAAACTAAAGAGAAAATGTAAGAAGAAAGGAGATGTTGTGAGTTGTGTGAGAAGTAGATGTGTGTTGAGAAGAGAGGCTGGAGCATTTATATATAGCATTAGGGTTTCGTGGAGAAGGGGTCTAACATTAAACATATAAGACAAAAATAGGAAGTTGAAGCATCATGCTCAGATCAGCAGGGATACCCGATCGGGTACACACTTACCCGATCGGGTAAGTTCTCATCTGGAAGTATTTGACTAACGTTTCATCTTCCTTTGCTTTGACTTGACTTCCATCATCCCCCTTGACCTCTTCAATCGGATTTGTTGATAGGGTTTGATGTAAAGCGATGAATTCTTCCGCCTAATTGATTGATTTTCCGACAACTACGAAACCGTCTTTAGTTCTTCTCTCTTTTGAATTAGTGAACCTTCTTGAAATGCCTTTGACATGGTCAATCTTGCTTCTTCGAATCGTCGGGTTCTAGGAAAATGCTCGGAAATATAGAAAAAGGGCGTAGAAACGTCACTTTCCCTACAAAACAGGTTAGAACACAGGAATTCGCATAGAAGACGATATTAGCTCATAAAATGGCTTAACAAAGCACAAATGACATACAAAACCGAGCTAAAATGGGGGTTAAAATCATACAAATATTCACTTATCAAACTCCCCCAACCTAAACCTTTGCTTGTCCTCAAGCAAACATAACAAACACTACAAGGACAAGGTTGCAAGCATTGGCTACTATGCCATCAAGAAACAAATCTCAACGTAAAACTTTGAAAACATAATGAATCATAACCCAAAAGCAACGTGGGCAAGAATGATACATAAACATGGCTGAGATTTACATAACGGCGTAGCGCAAAGAATTTCACTACAGATTTTCAGCTCTTGCATGATCTTTTGACAGATGGACTCTCACGGCACACTCGAACACTCAATGTATGTAAAAAAGGTGATTTCTTTATGTGTAAATGTTTTTGAGACACTCACCTATCTACGACTTATGAAAATGTGTCCGCAGTCTAATATGGTAAACAATTCAAAACACAAGTCAAAGATCACAATGCACATAGAAAAGAAGCCGAAAAATAAGAAGAAGGCTTTGGGAAATGGGTGAAAGGTGGACAAATAGTTATGGTCATGTGAAGTTTAGAATGAGCTAGCAACTGACCAATGATAAATGAATACTCAATCCAAACTTTCGATGAATTCCCAAAAGATGAATAACGAAGCCAGAAGTAACGATTTAGCTTATTACACACGAAACACAGGGGTAAACTCCTTCTATTGATTTGACATTTTGAGGAGATACTTACAACTTCTTCTCTTATTTCTTTTTTTTTTCTTTCTTTTTCTTTTTCGATTTTTCTTTTTTTTTTTTCTTTTTTGAACAAAACTTCACTTCTTGAACTTTTTCGTTCTCCCAAATTCACTTTGACAGATAAAAACAAATCTTCTCAAAAGAGAACCCATACACCATAGTCTAGCTACTAGCTCAAAAGGTAGGCAGTTTTTATTTGTAGCTATTATTTTTGAGAATCATTTGTATGAATGGGCTAATTTTGAGGGGCAAATTAAAGTGAAAAAGGCTTCAAATCTTAGTGAATCATGAATGCAATGCTTATAGAAATGAAATGAGAACCATACTTATGCGTTTTGACATGACACACTTCACAAGGAGAACTACACACACCTAAATGAGACTGCGTATGGATGTACCAGTCTAAGGAGGTTCTACCTTACAATATATTTAACTTGCCAAATGTCAAGATCAAGCGTACTCATCTATAGATTCATTCCATGCCTACTGTGTACAAGACTTCCCCATGTATGCACAATTCAATGAATATTGAATCATTATGGTTTGAAAGCTCTAAGTTTGGGAAATGTAACATGATAGCATAATAAACAAGCAAGCAAAGCATGAAAAGCATTCAATTGTGTTCAAAATTTTAAAATTTGCTCAAAAATCGTCTCTTTCTCTTTTATTCAAAATTTGAAAATTTGAAAAATGATCAACTAAAATGCAAAATGGGAAAATGCAAAAATGCAATCCCTCCCCCAAGCTAAACATCACATTGTCCTCAATGTGAGCACAAAGACTAAACATGCAACGAGATGCTTAATGGGAAGAAAGGAAAAATGAAAGAAGAATGAAGCTTACTAGCCAGCGCAGACTCCCCCAAGCTAGTCTTTTAGACTTGACAAGGAAGGTCTTCATAGATTCTTCAAAAACTCTTTCATCTGCAAAGAAATCTAACAAAACAACGAAAAAGGGAAAAGCAAAAATAAGAATGCAAAAACAAAGGGAAAACACGGGTTGCCTCCCGAGAAGCGCTTGTTTAACGTCCTGCTCGACGAATTCTTCTATGAAATCATTGGGTTGGGGATTGACGCTCCGTATAGACAATATCTAAGCATCCGATGATAGAATTGCTATAGTAAAGTTTCAGTCTGTGTCCATTGACTTTGAATTTTTCACCATTGCTAGTCATTAGTTTCACATAGCCATATTTGCTCACATATGTGACAGTGAATGGTCCAGACCATCGTGATCGAAGTTTTCCCGGAAAAATTTTTAGACGGGAGTTGAAAAGAAGTACTTGGTCACCGACATTAAATTCTTTTTTTATTATCCTCTTGTCGTGCCAACGCTTCGTTTTCTCTTTATAGATCCTAGAATTCTCATAAGCTTGCAAACAAAATTCTTCTAGCTCATTGAGTTGCAAAAGTCGTCTATCAGCGCTAAGCTTAGTGTCTAAGTTGAGTTCTTTGATAGCCCAGTAAGCTTTGTACTCTAACTCAACAGGGAGATGACATGCCTTTCCATAAACCAACCGATAAGGAGATGTTCCAATTGGGGTTTTGAAAGCTGTGCGATAAGCCCATAAGGTGTCATCGAGCTTATTACTCCAGTCAGTTCTAGATTTCGAGACTACTTTCTGAAGAATTGTTTTCAACTCTCTATTTGAGACTTCTACTTGACCGCTGGTCTGAGGATGATAGGCTAATCCTCGTCTGTGATACACACCATACTTGGCAAGCAGAGTGTCTAACTGCTTTTCTCCAAAATGAGTTCCTCGATCACTAATCACGGCTCTGGGTACACCAAAACGTGGAAAGATGATCTTCTTAAATAGCCGTATCACAGATCTAGCATCATTGGTGGGAGTGGCAATTGCTTCTACCCACTTAGAAACATAGTCAACAGCGACTAAGATATAACGATTTCCGTTAGAAGAAGGGAATGGTCCTTGATACTCAATACCCCAGACATCGAATATTTCAACTTCTAATCTGCCGTTTTGGGGCATTTCATGTCTCTTGGATATTTGACCCATTCGTTGACAAGCGTCACAAGCCATAACAAAGTCTTTGGAATCTTTAAACATCGTGGGCCATAAAAACCCGGATTGTAAGACTTTGGCTACGGTTTTGGACGGACCATGATGCCCACCATAAGCAGATGAGTGACATCCTTCTAAAACTCCTTTAACTTCCTACTGGGGGATACATCGTCTGTAAAGACCATTTGAGCACTGCTTGAAAAGATAAGGGTCATCCCACACAAAGAATTTTGCATCATGCAAAAATCTCTTTCTTTGGTTATAAGAAAGGTCAGAAGGTAGCTGGCGACTGACAAGAAAATTGGTCATATCAGCATACCAAGGAGAAGAGTCAGCAATCACCATTAAAGAATCATCAGCAAACGAATCATTAATTTGCGTTGGCAATCCTATTTCAGTTACTCTTATCCTTGAGAGATGGTCAACGATTACATTTTCTGCTCCTCTCTTATCCTGGATCTCTAGATCGAACTCTTGAAGGAGTAAGATCCATCGGATAAGTCGAGGTTTTGTCTCTTTCTTTGAAAGCAGATATTTCAAGGCAGCATGGTCAGTGTAAATAATGACTTTTGATCCTATAAGGTATGAACGGAATTTGTCTAAGGCATAGATAATGACAAGAAGTTCTTTTTCAGTGGTGGCATAGTTGATTTGGGCAGGATCTAAGGTTTTACTAGCATAGTAAATTGCATGAAGGAACTTTTCCTTTCTTTGCCCCAAAACAACTCCAACGGCATAATCACTCGCATCACACATTAATTCAAATGGAAGATTCCAATCAGGTGACTGGATTATAGGTGCGGTGATTAAAGCACGTTTGATTTTGTTGAATGCCTCAAGGCATTCCTTTGTGAAATTAAAAGGTGCATCGTTAAAAAGGAGCTCAGTCAGGGGCTTGGCTATTTTTGAAAAATCTTTTATAAACCGTCGGTAAAAACCGGCGTGGCCAAGGAAACTCCTGATTCCTTTTACATTAGCAGATGGTGGCAGTTGTTCAATAACTTGGATCTTAGCTCGATCCACTTCAATACCTCTCTCAGAAATGATGTGTCCTAAAACTAAACCTTCGTTCACCATGAAGTGACATTTTTCCCAATTGAGAACAAGGTCGACTTCTTCACAGCGTTTTAGTACTTTGGATAGATTTGTCAAACAATTATCAAAGGAAATGTCATAGACGCTAAAGTCGTCCATAAATACTTCCATGATAGTTTCAACAAAATATGAAACGATACTAGTCATGCAACGCTGGAAAGTGGCAGGTGCATTACACAAGCCAAATGGCATTCGGCGATAAGCAAAAGTACCATAGGGACAGGTGAAGGTGGTTTTCTCTTGGTCCTCAGGTTGGATAGGAATTTGGAAAAAATCCTGAGTAACCATCTAGATAGCAGAAATATTTGTGGCAAGCTAACCTCTCTAGCATTTGATCAATGAAGGGTAGAGGATAGTGATCTTTTCTAGTTGATTGATTCAACTTCCTGTAGTCAATACACATACGCCATCCCGTCACAATCCTTGTGGGGATGAGCTCATTCTTTTCATTCTTGACTACTGTTGTTCCTCCTTTCTTGGGAACAACTTGAACAGGGCTAACCCATTTCGAGTCAAAAATTGCGTAGATTATGCCAGCATCTAGCAATTTCATAACTTCAGCTTTAAGTACTTCTTGCATGTTTGGATTAAGACGTCGTTGACCTTGAACACAAGGTTTTTGACCTTCTTCTAAGTTGATTCTATGCATGCAAAAGTCGGGGCTTATGCCAGTGAGATCTTCAAGTTTATATCCTATTGCCTTCTTATGTTTTTTCAATACAGTCAATAGTGAGTTTAACTGATTTTCATCTAGGAGAGCATCACTATGACTGGGCAATATTCAGATTCATCTAAAAAGGCATATTTTAGATTTGAGGGAAGAGGTTTAAGTTCAGGTTTATGTACTTCTGCCTTGGCAGGAGTATCAATTAGGCTTATGAACTCTTGGACTTCTTCAGACGGTATCTCTTTTCCAGTCAAGTCCTTTTCCAGCTCACTGATCTCAAAATTGTCGTTTTCAGAGATATCCTCTAACAATAAAATTGCTTCTAAAGGATCCTCAATTATTGATGGATACAGAGATTCATCAATGATTGAGTCGACAATGTCAAGGAAACAGCAAGACTCTTCAAGCATAGGGCTCTTCATTGCACTGTT